>CAUYQG010050131.1:0-14387 GCA_963574415.1 Tarsius wallacei | reverse complement strand
AAATCAAAAAATTAGCCAGGCGTGGTAGCACGCGCCTGTAGTTCCAGCTACTTGGAAGGCTGAGGCGGAAGGATCGCCGGAGCCCAGCAGGTCGAGGCTGCGGTGGCCGGGAGCGGCCACTGCACTCCAGTCTGGGCGACAGAGTGAGATTCCAACTCGAAAATAAAAAAAGAAAAGAAAAGAAAAGGCAAAAGACAACATGGACCACACCCCTGTGAAACTTATATTTTAACAGAAAGTTTTTGGAACCCACTTCCTGGGTCTTGACCCTCTCTCCAAAAAGGCAAACAGAGTGGATGTGAGGAGTTGACCAGGGGTCTCCTACAAAGTGAGTGATCTGTGCCAGCTAACCATTTTTGTTCTCTGGTGCTCAGGGCTCAGATTCCCAAAACCTCTGTTCCTCCCACCCCAAAACTTCTTCGCATCTAGTATTCTTTAAACTGCAAGTTAGGGCTCATCCGTGAGTCATTAAATCAATTTAGTGGGTCAAAGCCAACACACTTTTGAGGGAAAGGAAAGGGAGAGATGGGAAGGAGAAGGGAGAGAAGGAGAAAAGAGAGAAGAATGAGGACAGAATAGTATGGAAAAGGAAATACAGTACATACCATATGAAGACCATATTACACTGTTTAACAAATGACTCTTTTGTGTGTGTGTATGTGTGTGTGTGTGTGTGTACTAAATACACAATGTAAAGTGTATTTTCTTACTACAGATTATGATCCCAAAAGTTTTAAATCCATAGTTTCATCTTGTTTGGCTTATCATAAACTTCTTTTCATGGTGTTAAGACTCATTCTAATCATGCTTAAAGTTGTCCTCTCTCACCTGCTTTTCTGAGCTGCCTCTGGAAGAGGAAAGTGGGAGAGGCCTGTGTGCATAAGGTAGTAGTGAGAGGGGATGTTGGCAGAACGTGGAGATAGAGGGAGAGGTGGACAGGGCCAAGTTAGGCAGGGCTTGAGTGACTCATATGGATGTTATTCTTAAATGTAATGAAAGCCCTAGGGGCTTTTGATTAGGAAGGTGATGTGATTCCATCTCTAGATACAATGGGTTCCTGTAATTGTTGTATGGAGAGGGAATGGTAGGGGACCAGAATGGAAACAGGAAGTCACAGCAGTAGTAGAGGTGAGAGGCACGTGGCATGTCCTAAGACAGTAGTAGCTGAAATGGAGAGAAGGAGTGAGTCAGGGTTCACGTGCCGGTTCGGGTCTGCTCAGAGGATTGGAACCATTGGGAAATATATATAAAGATTACACCTTACACAGGGAGGCAGCAAGTCACCCAGTCTATGAAACTTTGCTATTTCCGTGCCTGCTGCTAGAGCCTGAAGGCCACAGGACATGCACAGAAGGGAAACTGTGCTTAAAGCAGAGGAAGTAAGGACCAGTGGGAACCTGTGAGGCTGAGCTGGAAACCACCAGGGAAGGCCACAGCCCAGCTGCCTCACCACCTCCAGGCCCCCAGATCAGGTGATGGCAGGTTCTCGAGTAAGAAGTTGGCGCTCTTCATCAGGGTGGATTCAGAAAAGCTGAAGCAGAGGGTTTTCAGACGTTGGCGGCTGTGGGCCCAGCTGCTGCCTGTACTAGCTAGGAAAGGCCACCAATAAGCAATTGCATATGTGCACTACACCCACCTTCTGAGCATGTAAAGGAAAAAACCACCCCTTCCCTCCATCCTCCAAATCTTATGCAAAATTTTTATTGAGGCCTCTGCTAACTAGGAACTATGAGGTAGGAGGGAATTCTGGGAAATATATTTCTAGCTTAGCTAATTTGGCACAAAATGAATCCATCAACAGGATGTCTTCTTATGCACAGGAAAAGGGAGATTTTACTTTGTACTTACTGGGAAGAAGATAACCCTTGGAGAAAACATGCTCGACAATTCTGCAGAACACTCACAATCACAGCACCTCAAAACGATAACAGTTTATCTCTTGCTCTCACAAAGTCCTCCGTAGATGTTAGCAGTTCTTCAGTGCAGCTCTTTGCCATGTGGTGATGAAGTACCTGCCTTGTGGATCCATCATCTCAACACAAAGTTCTATGATCACTGCAATAGAGAAAAATAATGCACATTCCATCCTTCAAGTAAAGAGTTATGTGTGCTTCTGTTCACAGTCCTTTGACATCATAGGGAATTTTGGAATAGGCCACAAAAGCAAGCCATTAAGTGTTTGTTTGCTGTCATCATCAATATCATCGTCATCATCGTCATCATCATCACCATCATTATTATAATGTGACATGTACTGTAGATACTCTCTCCATTCATATCACTCTCATCAGGTGATTAAAAAATAACATTTCACCCTGGCTGTCACTGTGTTAAAATGGCATATCCAAGGGTTCTGCCACACCCATTGCCAATGTGGAATGATTTCTGCATCTCACAGCACCTACCAAATAGCTGTTCTGCGCCACCCTACCACCAATGCCACCCCACTATTGAGAACATTTTTAAAGTAAGATGTTGAGAGTCCCTAGTTAAATACCAACCATCTGTTGCCTGGGAAAAAAAGAGTTTCACATTTAGATTTTAATAACTTTCATACAAATTAAATTGATCCTAACAAAGATCAGGGTCTGTGTATTATTTCCAGACACCACTTTTGGCACCAAATGTGTGTGTGTGTGTGTGTGTGTGTTTTCTGACATCAACTGGGTATTCAACTGGGTATTCAACAATTCAATTCAATTCTGACACTGGAAGTTAGCAGACTCCATAGCTTATGGGATCAGCCCCACAAGACTGTCCCATATCAGACACCAGCTACAAATGGACCCAGGTACCACACTTCTGTCCTGCTGACTACAAATTCTGTGGTTCCCATGAACCCCCCCCCATGTTCAATAATTCACTACAATGGCTTACAGAACTCAAGAAAGTGAATTACATACTTTTCTAGTTTATTATCAAGACTACAAATAAACTGCCAGATGGAGAAGTTCATAGGGCAAGGTCTGAAGGGTCCCAAGTGCAAGAGATCTATCCCTGTGACATCAGGGTGCACTGGCACATGGATATATTGGCCAATTGGAAGGTCCCTGAACCCTGCTGTTTAGGAGTTCTTTATGTAGGCATGATTAATAAAGTCACTGGTCATTGGTGACCCAACTCAATCTCTATTCTTTCTTCTCTCCCTTGAGGTTGGGGGTAGGGTTGGAAGTTCCTAAAAGTTGGATCGTTCTGGGGTCCAGCCTCCATTCTAGAACTATCTAGCCCCTTTACCCCCTCCCCATGAGTCATCTAATTAGCATACAAAGGACACTTTTAGGGTTCGGGAGATTCCAAGGATTTTAGGAGCTCTGTGCCAGAAACTTAAGAGAAAGACCAAATAATTACTTTTCATTGTACCACAAGTCTAAGGATGTCATGACATGGGCAGAACACTAGATCAGGGGGCATTGTCCACAGTACAAGGAAGGAGGATGGAGGAATGGTACCACAGTATGGGCTCCTGGAGTGCTGAGGACCACAGCATCCCACAAGCAAGTACCAGAAAGGCAAAGAAGACAACTGATAGATGAGTACCAAAGGACATTCTGCTGAGTACTGCCTAGCATGGAAGAGCTGGGATTCCAATCCCTTTCTGAAAAGTAATTCACCATGTGTAGGCTATATCAAAACTGATTCTAGCAGAATTAAGAAATCCACGCATATAAAACACCCCAGATTCTTCAAGGAATAAAATATTCTAACCCAGTGTGCATTTTTTTCAAGTCTAAAGAAGCTTATTTTGGTTATTATCACCTAGAAGAACAAATAAGGAACATAATATAAGCACTTATTTAAAACTATACCAGAAGTCAGCAAACATAATGAGAGTCACAAGTGTGAGGGCTGCGGATGTGTGCATGACAGAGAAAGAGAAAAAATGAGTTGTCTGGAACTAGAGGACTATAAAGAACTTGGACATTTTCTAATTGACTTCATTTTCCTAGAAGCCAGAAGACTGTAACTATTTAGGTGAGTGATATGGATAATTATCTTGAATTGAGTAACTAATTAGGTGCTTTCATTTTAAATGAAATACAGCTATGAAGGCACTCCAGGATAGTAGGAAAATGATTGTTTCTTTCTTCTTTCTTTCTTTTTTTTTTTTTGCCTGTCTTTAAGGCTCTAAGAAGTGATAATGTCTGAATGGTTAAGAACAAGAAAGTTTGTAAAAGTTAACACAATGAAACTCCATAACACATGAGCTATGAATTAACTGTTGTTCAGTAGAAAGAAAACTGTTTCTCAGTTTTAGATAAATATTTGTCCTTTGGGGACCAAGTATATGGGATGTGTCCTATCGCTTGTGTCCTATCTCTTACTTGGACCATGATGGGTTTCACAAGCACGTGCCGGGGGTGCCTGATTGTAGACTTTCCAAGAACCATCCGTTTCCCAAAATGTCTCTCCCAAGCAGCACTTAAAATCCACTTATTACCCTCTACTATCATTTCCAGGTATGTATTTAAAATGAAATTACCTCTGGGCTATGGGGGATAGACCCACTTTTCAGACCCTCTGACCACAGCAAAAGAAGTGATTGAATGCCTTAAGAGAGAGAAGAGGACCTCTTGGAACCTTTGATCTTGGCTTGAAAAATGAATTCGCTGTAATTAATTTTTAAGTCCTGCCTCTTCTGCTCTGTTCTTGTCACACTTAGGTTGACTCTGCCACACATTCTTCATCACTGGACTCTATCCCCAACACGGGTTTTAATTCTGCATCTCCCTTCATCCCTTGATCCTAACTGTGAGCCTGGCAAATTACTCTGTTCCATCAGCATCTGCTACTAGTTTCATATGACTGGTGCAATTACACCATTGGCTCACATTTGCTTTCCTTCATGCACTCGTAGAAAGGAGGCAATGCTGGTCTCATGTGACCACATGAAGGTTCTCAGAATCTAGGCAAAGTGATCCAGACTGGATCAAAAGACAAAAGAGACCTGTGGGATCTGAGGTGTCCATTCTTTGCACCACACAGTCCTGCCAACACGTTCCCATTATATCTGTTTCTTATTCTACAATATGGGGCTTTGCCTTAACAAACAAATATTGACAATAATATCCAAGGGGTTGCTTTATGGGAAATTGAGTAGCCAAGGACTGGGCCACTGTATTCTCCAATTCCAAGGCTGTCATTTTCACCACAGATTATGTAAATGGTGCGCTCTGGAGTTATAGAGTGCACAGCCTGTGCAATTATGTGAAGAATATGTCTTATTCCCTTAGTCAGAGAATAAGATAATCATTTTAGATTTAATATTTTGTTGTTATTTTAGTTTTATTAATTTTTGAATCAAAGAACACAAATAAAATTAGCCTTATAGTCTATATAAACTAACAAGACCCAGTATCAGTTTTGTTCCTTTATAAACAACAAGCTGTTTAACTCCTGGAATTTATTCAGCCTGACTCTGTCACTAATACCTTCCAAGATCTTGTCACTAATACCTTCCAAGAACACCACTGCAGATTCACTGTATTTTGCTGATTAAAAGGGTATTCAAGCTTTTGATGGTTATTTGATCCTCACCCTAACATCCAGTTCATCCCAGAGAAATGAGATGGATTGCCTAATGTCACAGTATTTATTAATGACTGTGTCAGAACAAGAGTCTCCAGTATTCTGAGTTAATTCCCCACTAGATTTTGAGGTCTTTGAGGTCAGCTGACCACTTCTTTATTTTGTTCCTCCAGGAAAAAGTTCAGTTGTTAGGGTAAATTTGCCCAGTAAACAAGAACAATATAAGAGAATGTGCTAAAACACTGGCAAAAACTTGAGTTATAAATACATGTAGGATAAAATTAGTATCTTGGGCATTTTTGTTATGATTAGGTTTTGGTGAAGGTCACCCCATACAAGATGTGCAACCATGAGCAAATTACTTAAAACTCTATGCCTCAGTTCCTCATATGCAACAAGAAACAGAATAGAAGCTCTTGGAACAGAACCCGACACACAGGAAGTGTACAGCCCATGTTAGTTCTTATCATCACTTCCAAACATTAAGAAGATCTTGATAAAGCCTAAGAGTTCAATATCTATTTACATAAGAAAGTATATGGTCAATATCATATTGCCCCTGCTTATAGGTAATTTATTTACTGAAACGGATTTAAATCTCACTTCAATTCAAACCACTATTTTGAGCATTTACCACTGAGAAACCACTCAGCAGGCTCACCATTTAATTAGGGAAATAAATAATTTATATATGATAAATGCATCAAGAGACATAAATCAAGAGTGTATGGCACAGAAGAGAAACTAGCTAACCCTAAAGTCAAAACCCATGATATTTATCTTGAGATATATACACATAGCCTAGCTCTAAAAACAACAAAGTTAAATTTACAAGTCCATGCTGGTATCTTTTCATTATTTTAGATGCAAAGTTCAGTGAGGATGAAGACCTTACCTCTAGCTATGCTTAGTTGTTTTATTTCACATTTACATCGATTGTGTTTGTTTAAAACTTTCCTTTCTTTGGGTAGCCTCAGGGTTGAAAAAAATAATGACTTTTACAAATCCTATGATTCTTTAAATGTTAATAGTTATCCAGTTAATAGAAAAACATTCTAAGTCCTCTCTGAATGACCCTACTCTGATTAAAAAAAAAAAAATCTCTTGAATGGAAAATTTCAGAAACTGTAGCTTGGAATTATAGAACACATTCCTCCGTAATACATAGCATCATAAATTATGCCATCCATCTCCTGCAGCTCAATAAATATTCAATTCTGTGAATATCTTCTTAGAACTCATAAGATGTGTTAGGTATCACAGAGCTACCAAGATGTACAAGTTCCACTCAAGGAATGTGTGGAGTGGTGGAAGATATCGAGGAAAAACTGTTAAGACAGGCGTGTCTAACCCTTAGCCTGTGGGCTGCATGCCCCCCAGGCAGCTAGTAAAGCGGACCCACGAAATCTTTTAACATTATGTGTTGTTTAGTGTTTATATTTTTCATGACCCTATGCATAGTTTCATCTCTGAAGTTCACAATCACACCTTATTCATGACGTCACTTTTTGGCAGCACATTCATTTGTGAGCAGTTGTTTTCAATTATGAAGCACCCAAAAGAAAGATTCAAACAAATATTACTGATGAGTACCTTGAGAACGCATTAACAACTGTGACCAGTTCCCTCAAACCAGACATTGATAGATTAGTTTTACAAAAACAAGGTCAAACTTCCCACTATTCTTATATTCCTCATTTTTCTAAACTTTATAATAAAAATATTTTTTTACAAAGTCTTATTATGTGTATATTATATAATTTATGTGCTGCCCAAGACAATTCCTCTACTCAATACAGCCCAGGGAAGCAAGAAGGCTGGACACCCCTGAGTTAAGAGATCTAAGGCAGGACCGGCTATGGACTGCAAGAGTGTGTCAAGTTCATGGAGGAAGGTGTGATTGAGTCTAACTTAGAGAGTCAGAGAGAACTTCGGGGAGATAGGGCATGGAAGCCACTTTGTAGGGTGATAAGGGTTTTGACAAGTGGAAGAGATAAGAAGAAGACTTGCTGACATTGCTGGCAAAAGGGAGCCATGGGCACAGAGACCTGGAGAGCAGGTGAGAAGGAAAGGTGAAGAGTTCACCTGCAGGGATATCTCAGTGCACACCAAGTAGAGCCAGAACTTTGAGAGGTAACCAAGGCTCAACTATTGAACACTCTAGGAACTGCATCCCGTTCTACAAGACCTGGAAAGTTGGTCAAAATGTTGAAAACAGTAGACTGCCACATGGAGTCACACGCATTTGTGGTTCTAAGGGTAGATTCTGCAACCAAACTGATTTGGGCTTAAGCCCCAGCTGTACTATTAAGGTATTTAATTTCTCTAAGTCTTGGTTTCTTCATCTGAGGAATGGGAAGCATAATCACAGGGTTTTTATGAGATGTCAGTGAGATGAAACATGTAAAAGAAACTAACAGAGCAGCCCCTATACAGTAAATATTCAGTAGATAATGAGGATGACAATGACAGCTAAGACAGTGAAAGAGTATGGGGAGGAGGAGAACAAAAGAAAATAAAAGCTTGTTGAGAAAGGGGACAGTGCTTCAATTCACGTGTATGCCCGAGCACCTAGCATCAAGCCTGGCATCTTATAGGCACTCAAACTGTTTATCGAATCAGATGAAAAACCAAATTTATCCCAGAGAATCATATTTGGTTTTTTTAATCTCCGCCAGCCTTGGAGAAATGAGGGAAACAAATGTGAGTAGGTGGGAGCAGCTTGAAGAAGAAAATGTTGACTGGGCAATTTGGGGCACTTATTAGACAAACTCTATGATGACAATAATTACTAATTATGCCAACCAAATTTATTATCTTTATATCACAATTGGAGGGAAAATGTCAAGGTCAGTGAAAAACACAAAGCTGCAATGGGAAACCTGGCACCCTTGAGGGGTAATTGGGTGTTCTTACAGGGTTCCCTCTCATTAGATTTGATGTAATTGTTTTTAAAACGTCGGGACATAATGACAAGTCTGTATTTCAATATAACCCTGATGCAATAATCAAAAGGGCATTTAAAATTCACTGTACAATTACAGTCCCATTAAATCTAAGTTAACTGCCCATTTGAGTCACTCAATCTAATCTGTTACCTTGCAACATGCACACAGCACATTTCTATCATGACTGAATCATAGTCAGACTTCGCTCATGGCTCTGGGAAAAATTCTGCAATAACATCTTAACAAGGGCAGGGTGATGCGTGCATGCAATAATAGTGTGTCCATGGATTCACTGGAGGCCAAGTGCTCATATTATCACATCAGCAGTGGAAAAAAGGGAAGGTCCACTTGATTAATGCAAGCAACAGGCAGTCAGATATGCACTGCTGGCCCTTTCAACCTAACCATGACATAGGGGAATCTAAAATCATCGCCTGTCTTGCACTCAAAAACTTGACTTCAAGGCTCCCCCATTTTGCTAAGGACAACTACTGTGGGATCAGCCAAGATGATCCCTAGTTTGCATTCCTCCACCCACCACAATGAGAACAACTTCAAAAGAGTCTGAAATGGGGCTTGCCTCATAGCATTCAAAACATTTGTTCCTCCTGCACTCGGCGGTCCACTAGGGTTATTGTGCATCAAAAGTCTTAAGAGGAAATAGCTTTGAAAAGACAGACATCAAGTGTTCCTGGGCAGGCAAGAGAAAGAAAAGATCCTGCAGGGAGGCAGCTGGCCCATCCAGCTGCAGGGGGAAGCAGTGTGATGGATGGCTTCAACCGGAACAATGAACGGCGGTGAAGGACAGGCCTTTGTTTCCGGGTTTCTGCATCCTCTCTCTGACCTGCCCCCACTGACCTGCATGCTGTGCATATGGCAGGGACTCTCTGGCCCTCTGCAACTTAAGCCTTAACACAATCACTCATGCAAAGGGCCAGTGCCTGTTGCCCCTTCCCCTCCAGTTTCCACACAGTCCAGCCAGATGGTGACAGGGTAGAGGGTGGAATCCGGGGCTACGAAAGACAAGGCTTCCGATCAGCAAACTCATTCCAGGATTAGCACAAATCAATTGCACACAAAGATAAGAGCTGGGAATGGGGATGGGGACTTATCTTTCTTAGGAGGGGAGTCAGAAATCGTACCTAGGTGGCTACTTAAGGAGTAGTGTTCCCAGTGATATTTTTCAGTTGAAAGTAGATAAAAAGGGGCAAATCTAACAACTTGGTGAAATTCAGCATGTTCCTCCAGCAACTTCAGATCTCCAATCAGCTTCACACTGTAGAGGTCATGCCTGGGTCCACAGTGTAGCTGCTGTCTCACCCACTCTAGCCTTAGAGTCCTTGTCCATAAAGCAGGTCAGTACTAATGCCCCTCCTAGGTCATAAGAGTCTCACTGAAGCAAATGAACTTAAAAACACTGGGCAAACATGCAGAGGACTTAGCCAACAACTTAACACGCACAACATTTCACAAGACCTTGTAATCACTGTGAACGTCAAAGTCTGGTAATAATAATAACGATAGCTACAATTTACTATGCGCCTATTTTGTGCAGGCGACGTGGAAAGCAATGGGAGCAAGCATTACTAAGCCTCATAACCCTTCTAGAGAACGTTCTTATTAATCTCATTTTGCAGATGAGCAGATGCAGGCTCATAGGTGTTAAGTAACCTGCCCCAGGTCACAAAACTCATAACTAGGTGAGCTAGGTTTGAACCCAGTTCATCCGCCTAAAGGCCTGCACTCCTCTCATTATGCCACATTGTCTCTGTGTCCGGTTCCAGCATTCCCTGAGTTGTCCCAGAGCCCAAGTTCAGGTCTACATGGAGCACAAGGGCCTTCCTCCCAGAGCACCTGAACAATGTCATGTTGCCATTGACACATGAACTCCTCCCTTCCCAGTTCCATACCTTCATCTCAGTGACTCTAGATCATTCCTCAGGGACGTCCCCGCCCAAATGAAGTTACCACACTGAAAGCACACACACACTGTCTCCCATCCAACAAATTCAATGATTTCACTTCTTGCAGTCACTCAGATGGAAACCCAACCTCACGGCTTGTTCTTCTCTAACCTTCTTCCACCTCCACTCCTGAAGCTTCCCTGCCTCTGGTCCAGGTATTTATTACATCCCATCTATATAGTCACCATCATGGCCAGTCCAGTTTATCACAGACATAGATCTAACATAACTTCCTGAAACACAGCTGGGACCCTGTCACGATCTCACTCAGAAAACAGTCACAGCCAGCACCTCCACAGCGAGCCCTCAATGCACCATTAAGCATCCAAGACCGCTTTGATTTGACATCAACCTGCTTCTAACCGGAGGTGTGAAATGGCACCTCCAATTCTTCCTACCACATGTATTACTCTACTACCAGAACCAACTAGTCAGAATTCAACTGGGCAGGATTTGCTAGGCCAAGGGCTAGAAACCATTCATATACTCCATAACTGAGAGGGGTCTGGCAGCTGTCACAGCAGACATCTAGGTTGCAAGTTCCTGGAGCAGATAAAGGGGACTTGCTAAAGCACTGACACCAAAGACAGGACCCACATGCCATATCTTCTAAAAAATAAGGTGCATTCATTCCCACATCTTGGGAAATTGGAACACCGAGCAGGATACAAACCAGACCAAAAGAGAATGAGACAGGAACATGAGACAGAAATTGCCTTTCAAGGTGGGAAAGGAAGCACAGAGAACCAGGGAAGACCACAGGCATTCGAACAAAGATAATACAGGCTACAACAGCTGCAAGGCTGATGCAGAAGTGTTAAGTAGCTTCCCTGATAGTCTTACATTTTCCTTAACTTAACAATATGGTGTTCATCGTTTTGTTTGTTTTTAAATAGCTTAGGTTAAAGTTGCTCCAGTTACTTTCAGGCAAATTCAACCTCCTGGTACTTGTCAGAGGCAGTGAGTTTGTGAGTAGAGAAGTATAAGCTGAAATAGCAGTGGTGGATTCTGTCCATGAGATATGAAACATAGTTCACGCCTACTTTTTATTTCTACTATGATGAAAAATTTGAAAAGTTTGCAATGTCCCTGAAAAAAAAAATAGAACTGAAATGCAATTTTCTCAATTTGTCTTAGCTGATTTCGTGCACTGTTATGTTTCATGGTTTTCAAGGTTCCTGGCAATTAAATTTTTTATTTTGCTCTAGTGTTAGGATGTTACATTTTGATTGGAGGAGGAATGTTATAAACTATGGGAAGACACTGGGTTGTGTGTGTCTCTCCCCTCCCCCACCACACTACTCAACTGATAATAATTATTCTCATTCTAGAATTTGGTTTCAGTTACTCTCAACAAATTCTTTTGTCATTGCCATAAAGCTCAGAGTGACAGAAGCCTACAGGCATTGTGACGTATAAATTCCTGGGCTTGGGGCACCAAAACTCTTTTGTTTGATAGTCTTGGGTCCAGCATTGGCAAAACCAGTAAGCTGACAGAGATAAAATCAGCTCTAACAGAACTGATGCCTTAAAAAGACTTAATTCTGAATGTGATACAAGCACTCCTCTATTGCCTTAAAGCAGGAGACAGCTTGCAAGAGCTTTTTTTCCAGGACTGATTGAAATTAGAACATTTCCTAAGACAGGTCAGCCTAGAGTAATTTTCCAGTTGACTTGTCATATAACCAGGGGACGAGTTCCCACATCACAATGCAGGGCAGATGAAAATCCCCTGTAATTTCTCTTGGCTTTTCACATTTGTTCATTTATGGTGTGGAAAATCATCAGGGTGTGGCTCGGTGTTTAAGCAGGCTGGTGGGACTCCATCCAAAGGTAAGCCTGGCACATAGTCAGTGCTTGATAAATATCTGTTGCTTGCTACTATGAAAACTGAATAGTCCTTCTGCTCTCTCCTCCCTCATATACCCAGATATTTCAATCACTTCAACAGCCCAAGAATTCCCATATATGTAGGTTTTCCTGTCAAATAGGCCTGAATGTCAAATGAGGACTTGGGTCCTTTTTAAAAAAATTTGAGAAAATAAACAAAGCCTTTTATTTCATGCCTTCAACACATATTTATCAGGTCATGAGGCTTTCATCATCCCCTGAACAGCCTTCTTGTATTTGGTGAATGTGCTTCATGACGAGCCCTATATCCCAAGGTAGGACCTAGAGACACATATCTTTTCCAGCCTTGGACTTCCTAATCAGATGCACTCACAAGAGATGCCGATGTAAACAGAGGCCAAGAAGCCAGAAGTAGGAGGATGATTTTCCAGGCAGCAAAGAAGGAAATATTCTGACAGATGACAACAGTGGCAGAAACCCTCATCCAATGTCCAGAGTCAGTACTGGGATCTGAGGTGTCTGTGCCCATTGGTGAGAGCCGTGAGGTTTTTCCTGATCCGTGCCATGGGGTGGTTTTGGCATGGCTTTTGTTGGCAAAGTCGCCAAACCTAATGCTGATGCTTTCGCAGATTCTGTGAATCTTGGAATTCATACCTCTCCTTTGTACATTTTCTCTTAATCTAGCTAAAGAAGGTTCTGATGTTGCCAGCTAGAAATGGTGATTGCTATGTCTACATTGTGCTAAACATCATTGTAGGTGTGGGGATACAAAGACAAGATGTGAATGACGCTTCCAAGATTCCACAGGCTAGAGGCAGAAACAGGCTCCAGCACTTTAGTGTAATACACTGTGATTAGAGTTATGAAGTGGGCACACTAGTAGACACAGGGCACAGCAGTGCAAAGGGAAGAAACAGCCTGCATAGGAGCTGGGGGACACACCCTGCTGTACCTTGGCAATGAACCATGACCACAGTGCTACAGAGGGCTTAGTCCCACCCAGGTCTAGAAGTCTCAAATGTCAGATATGTTAAACCTATCACCTGGTAAAGCTGGACATTTTGCATGAGCCAGGTAGGGAGGGCAGGGATATACAGGCGTGGCCTCAACTGCCGGGCTCCCTCTTTCTTACTGCTGATTAGATCTGGTGCTGAACTTCCTTCAAGTTAGATAGCCTTGGTTGGCCATGGGAACAGATACAGCTGCAGGGAACTCTCTGGTCACTCCAGTGGGGCTTGCAGGGAAGGTGGAATTCATTGGCACAGCCAGTTCTTAGCTTCACAGAAAATTATGAGCAACAATTTGAGCCCTTTAGTGGGAAGAGGCCTAGCTATATGTGGGTGGAGCCAGCACCTAAAGACAGCACCCTCTGAACATCTTCCTCTTTAGGGGTACCAGAATGTGCTACCCCAAAACATGCCTCTATAGCATATAGATTATTTTGAGCTAAAGTCCATTGGAAACCAAAAGCCATAAGAAAAGTTCTAAAAATGGGGCCCGAGTTTTCCTTTTGTAAAGTTTACTTTGCAAGAGGGGCCTCCCTCTCTTGTACCAGGAAAAAGGAGACACTTAACAACTCTTATCAATGGAGAAGGCACTGACCTGAATCTACAGAACAAACCTCGCTAAACAACCCTTATTTACCATACTTTTCCTAGCCACCTTCTCATAACTTGCCTCCCCCAACTAGAAGCCTGAAACCTTTGTTTTAGCCTAAGAGGATATATGAACCCAAATTCGAATGAACTCTTTAAGTTACTCATCTCTGGTGCACCCAGGTGTAAGCACAATACACCAACTAATAAACCTGTTTACTTTTCTGTTGTTAATCTGTCTTTGGCCAGTCTCATTTGTAGGGCTCCAGTTGGAGAACCTAAGATGGATAGAGGAAAAATTTTTTTCTACAAGTGCAAGGTCTGACCATTAATGTTGCCATTAAATGTTTCATTCTGCTTCGTTAAACATCTTTTTACAATAATCTGAACAACCTTAGAGTACCATGGGTTGTGTGGGCAGCACAGCAAGAAGCTGGGAGATAACCAAAAGGTAGTATCTCCTGCACACATAAGTTTATCGCAGCATTGTTCACAGTAGCAAG
>CAUYQG010050129.1:0-10972 GCA_963574415.1 Tarsius wallacei | reverse complement strand
TTTCCTTTGTGACTCATCTCTCTTATCACACTCTTAGTATTATGGTGAATTTTAGGTAGATATCATGAGATATTTGCTTGAACACCTCTAGTGATCAGAAGCACAATATCTACCAAGGAACTCCATTTCATTTTTATTATATATATATAACACCAATCATTAGAAAGTTTAGCAAAATTGTTTTTCTTTACGAGGATACGGAATACAACATTTATTACTAAAATATATCCTATAAGATAATTCAAAGCTTATGTCATTGAAAAGTCAACATTTATTTATTTTAATTTTAAAGATGTGGGGTACAATTCAGGTTAGGCATACAAATATTCATTATGCAGGTACCCTTGTTAATGAAGTGTGCCCCTCCCTTCCCTGGCAGTTTCCCTCAATTGCCAACGTTTATTTTTTATTTGCTTCTTTTAAAGTTGGTGATCAATTAATACCTTCAGTTTATTAATTTATATTAGGTGTATCTTACTTATATTAAGAATATAAATATTATAGATATGTACTATGATATACACGTCATACACACATTGACATACACACACTAGCATCTTATAATACTGGTATTCACTATAAAATTTAATTAGGTATATTTTAAATTTATCACAGCGACTAACATTTGAAATTTTTAGTCAAGACTTTTTAACTAAAAAAGATCAGTCATCTACCAGATCACAGGTAAGACAAACATGCTTACTTGTTTTTTAATATATTAATACCTGTATGTTTAAATATATATTTAGCATAGTACATTGTTTATTTAAAAAGTAATGTATTTTATACGTTGATGTGAATATTTTATGGAAATTTTTTATTTCTTATTTCTTGGAGTGGTTTTATACACGGCATCTCTATTGAAGATTATCAAATTGTTGTAAGAAGCAAGGGACATGTTAGTTCCATATTACAGAGAAGATGGAGTCTGTGACATGTTAGGTGATTTGCCACTGTGAAACCTAGATATTCTTTTGGCTAAAGATATATTAGTGCTTATATTTATATTATGTTCACGCATATATAGATGTATACCTATAATATTTTACATATATGTGAAAGTCCTGTGAGTTATTTTATGTTTCATAAGGCAGAACAAAAATTATTTATTGTGCATATTAATATGAAAATTAAATTACACTGAAAAGTTAATTATTTGTCTTAACTGCATTAAGGCATAATTGAGTAATTAAATCAATAAACTCTTCTGAACAATATTTTAGGTCAATATTCATGAATAGCTAAATAAATTGAAGTGCTATTTATATCGTAATTCCATTTTTAATTAGTTAAGCAACACATGTTGTATATCTCCCAGATAAAGAACACTTCATAAGCTCCTATGAGCTTTGCTTAGGGCTTCAAAAATGTAGAGAATGTAATCTAAGTCTCAAAATAAGCTTACAATACAATTGGTATGTTGGCTAAATAGGTGATTCTGACAGTACAATACTATAAGAAGTGAACAGCCATGATTATTAATATCTTGAAGGTTACAACTGCAACTAGCTCTCTTATATGCTTGACCTTTCTTAGGTTTGAAAAAGCCAAAAAGTAAATTTGAAGAGGAGGAGAATGAGGAATTTGGACTAGAAAATTAACAAACCTGTTCATTTGCTATGTATGATAGAAATTTTATTGTAGAATGCATTGCTATCCACCTATGTTTGATGTTACAGTTATTTAAGGTGTAGACTTGTAATCCAGTGGCTCAATTTTATATTATACACATAAAAAAAGTTAACAAAACATCTTAATTAATATATTTGCATTATATAAACTCCCATAATTTTACGTAACCTTTGAAGAATAGAAACCTGATTATTAAAGGCATATTAGCACTTTTAAAAAACTGGGTTTGGTTTTTCCCAATAAATAAACAAACATAGCTTTATGAACACCAAATGCTATTGCTTTTATTTAATAAATAAACACACACACCACACACACACACACACACACACACACACACACACACACACACACAAGCACACAGGGCTATCCCTTGAGAAATGGCAAATGTTTCCAATTTAAAGGAAAGAAAGCAGAATTCCCTTCTTTACAGATTTATTAAACTATTAATTTTATTGAAAAAGAGATAAAATGAACTCTGGTTAAGATGTGCACTCAGGCACAGAAAAATGACAGTAGATAATAGACATAAGGATGCCTTATAAGTACTGTTAACGTGTCCAGAGTGTAAATAAATCATAGCTAACAGTAGTTAGTTGGAATGAAGAGAGAAACTATTATAAAAATAAATTTTACGTGGATGACTGCAATGTTAAAATTCTGAGAGTGTGGTAGTAGCTGTTTGTAAACTAATGGACTTCACTTTTTTAACTGTTTTCCTTCTTCTTTTTGAGTGGTCAAAAAGTATGCTTTCCTTGAAAACTATTCCTTTATGAAAACCACTCGGGAGGTGTGTTGGATGTGAACATCATTGCAAAGGTATTTTCAGTTAAGTGACCAGAACACAGCAGTTTGTCTTATTTCCAAGGAGAACATAAATTTGACTCTGCCAGAAAAAAAAAAACTGCTTGATATGTCTGAATATATAATAGAAAAATAGACTTTAGAGAATCTCTGTAGCCTCATAAGATGAAGTCACTGATCACTGAGTGGGACTGTACCCTCTCAGACACAGAATTCTATGATTTGAAACAATTTTGTAATGGATTGAGAATTTGGTTGCTTATGCTATTTTAAATTAACACTGTTACAGTGGTTATTTTAAGCTGGCCTTTCCTCTTTCCATTTCTGTCGATTTTGTAATATGATATTTATTTAGGAATGAGTAGGTAAGCAAGAAATCAGAGTCCTCGTCTGAAGCCATCAGTGTTAACTAACTGATGTGACTCATCAGTGAAAAGATTAATCGGTACACAGAAAATAGAAAGAGTGAAGAGATTATCCATGATCTAGTAAGGCAGCCCGCTCACCAGTAACTGCTGGTTAAGTCTCTAAAATAGCCTTTGAATCAATCAGAATCTCCAGAATGCCCAAGTAGTGTAAAGATTAATTGGAGAGAAAGAAATAACAAAAGCGAAAAGATAATAAAAATAAAAACAGCAGCAAAAAGAAAAACCCATAGCAGAAGCTACATTTTAGAATAATCGAAGCAAAAAGCGATAGCCAAAGTCAAAGCATTGTCACAAAACAAATGACTAAATTAAAGCAATATAACATAAAAGTCAAAGACAAAAAAAATTATAGAATGCTAAAGGTCAGTATATGTGAGTAGCTGCACTTCTTTTTGGCTCTGGGTTTTCTTGACCACAGTAATTGCTAATAGCTTGGGAGGTTATTCCATCCACAGACATTTACATTTTAGTAAGGATTTGTGAAATGTTAAAAGCCTTCTAGACGCAAAGTGTATATTCCATTATTAGATGGCAGAATGTCAGACTCTGTTAAGGTTGTTTGGTGACACCGAGCCTTCATAAGTAACCCATAAATGTGGACTAACTGGAAACCAAGGCCCTAACCCAAGAGTTCCATTTAATCAAGAAATTTAGGGGAAAGTTGACATTATCTAAGAAGCAAAGGTGATAAGTGAAAGATTAGAGAACCAAAGCAAGCTTGTAATGGCTAGCCCAATTTTTTAATCCAATGAACGTAATCTGTATTTCTTTTTCCCTTGTTCTTTTTTTAGACCAATAATGGGTCGCTTCTATTTTCTTTTTAAGTTAAAACATTTAAACTTCCAGTTAAATAAGATGAATTGATTTTTTTTAAGCCATCACTTCTTTCAATACCCTACTAAAATGAGAGTAAAAAAGATAATTAAGTGGTGGAGGTATGGTCATGAACAATAAGAATGGGAAAACAAAATCGGGGAAACTGAAAAGAATAGAGATTTCAAGTATTTAACTTAGCAGAGCAGAGGAAGTTGATGTCCAGAACAGGGAGACAGGACAAACGAAGGACAAGTAGAATATCAAAGCTCACCAGAAAGGTTCAAGAATGGAGAGATCTGTTCCCTTGGAAAAAATATCTCTGGGTCCGGAAACAAGTATATTGGTTGAAAGCCTATTTTAAAAAATTCAAGCTCTCCACTCCTTTTCTAAGTCAGTGAACTGGCATTTGCCTATCTCTCAGCCCCTAAAATCTGAATGTTTACAATACTTTACAATAAAGCAAAAACATTTTAGACCTGGAGACATGAAACAGCTTAAAGGAGATGTGCCATGAAGAAAACAGCCTGTCAAAAAAAATTCTGTATTTTGAATGGTACTCTTTCCACTGAGTTTCTTAGTACCTTATTTGTAAATATTAGTACATATCCACTTAAGAATGTGAGAAAGCACCCAAGTGGAATTTTTTTTTCCAAACAAAACAGAAAAAATAATTTTAGAGTGACAAGATTTCAGTGAAGAAGCCAAAGAAAATGTCAACATGCTTCTCTTCAGAGAGATAAGAAATGATGCTACATATGCATAAAACAAGAGCAGGAGACCATAAAAAGGAATACTCATAGAATAACCCAAAAAAGAGCTCTCAAAAATTAAAAATAATATAAAAAGAAATATAGAAAAGAATTGAAGATGTTATTAAAGAAAAAGAAGGGAAACATACAAACAAATAAATAATTAAAATACTTAAGAAATATTGAAGGACATGTATAGTGACTCATGCCTATAATCCCAGCACTTTGGGAGGCCGAGGTGAAAGAATCGCCTGAGCCCACGGGTTCAAGACCAGCCTGGGCAACTTGGTGAGGCCTCATCTCTACAATAAATCAAAAAATTAGCCAGGTGTGGTGGCATGCGTCTGTAGTTCCAGCTACTTGGAAGACTGAGGCAGAAGGATCACCAGAGCCAAGCAGGTCGATGCTCCTGTGGCCATGAGTGTACCACTGCACTCCAGCCTGGGCAGACAGAGTGAGACTCCAACTCAAAAAAAAAAAAAGAAGAAGAAGAAGAATTATTGAGAATTAGTCCAGGACACCAAATATACAAGTAATAGGAATTCCTAAAAGAGAATAGAGAAAACTAAAATTTCATAGGCTCTAAGGATAAGAATTTTCAGACTATACAGGTCCACAGATGGCTCAATACAATGAATGGAGCGAATTCTTATTTATATTATGACATAATTGAACAATACTGAGAGGGTGAAGAGCAGATCCTAACTGCTTCCTGAGAGGTTAGTAAAAAGGTTTAGTCAAATAACTGAGAACACAGTAATATTGTATATTTAACTAGCTCAAAGGTATAGCAATTTTATCAGAAGAGTGAGAATAGCAGAAGGTAAGTGGGTATGTATTGAAGAGGCTCAAGAAAGCTTAATCCTCATTTTTATGACAAGAGTCTATAGACAATAAATAGCACGGACAAAGAGTCCAGAAACAGCAGTATAAGTATAATATTTAGGACCTAAATATTTGTAAATTTATAGTCAATTTTTTTTAAATCAGAAACTTCTTAGAATTACCAGTACTTACCTCTGAAGAATGAAAGTTGAGGTTTAGAGAGGAAAGATATTTTTTTTCTGTGCCTCGTAGAGCTAGTTGTCTTGATAAACCAGATACACATACAACTTTGAATTACTTTAATTAACAGTGTGTCTTGATGTCAATTTCTACTTACCGGGTTTTTATAAAGTTCAATGAGACCTATACATTAACAATTTTAGTATCTTTTTTCAGTTCTGAAATGCGCTTGGTTTTTTGACCACTCAATCACAAACTATTGAGTTTAACTCTTCGTTATTATTTTGAGATTCTGGTTATTCACATAATAACTCTCTATATTTTATCCTCCATTCTGATCATCTTTGCTCATATTTTTCTGCATTCTTTGCTTGGTTCCTTCATGTTATGGATATTTCTCGTATTTATCTTCTATTAACTTTAGATAGTCATCTTTGCTTGGTTCCTTCATGTTATGGATATTTCTCGTATTTATCTTCTATTAACTTTAGATAGTCAATTTTCATATCTTGTTCCTCCCTCTGATCCTGTCTTGTTCTGTTTAATAGAAAATAACTGATTCTAAAATTTATGTCTTTGCAATATAGTACATCTAATAAAGGAGATGGATCTTCCTCTATATTTTACAGTACCGTTTATCTTTGTGTGTATGTGTTATACTCTTTTCCATGGATCTAATATTATTGTTTTCCACTTATTCATCCATGAATTTGATCTTTTTATAGGTGTCAATCACTTTTAAAGAGCCACTTTAAAGTCCACCCCCCAAGATTCCTGGTTGAAATAAAAAGTCCTATCCATGTCTAGAACCAGAGAGAGAAAAGAAAACATAAACAATAAAAGGGGAAAAGTTTAAGTATTTTCCCCTCAGGATCCAGGTTCTTAGAGTTCTTTCTCCGTGGATCCAAGATTGGACAGAAAACTGAGAGCAAATGAAAGTAGAGATCCATTTCCACAGGAATAAAATTATGGTACTAAACCTTTTCAGAACTTGTAGCAATCTTTATTATTTTTTACTATTGTTGCTTGATCTAAAATAGTTTACTTATGATTTAAAACTTGAGGCATGGCAAGGTCTTTGGACATATCTGCAGGTCACTCCTTTTCCCAAAAATTGTAAAACCAGATAACTGGAAGATCCAGACAGACAATTTTTTAAAAGTTGGTAGGGATTTTGATCCAAAACTATATTTAAGTTCATCTTTTCCCTAAGTACAAATAAATGACAGTGTCTAGTCTATCTCACAAGTAGTAAATGTCCACTTAAATCATTCAAGTCTGTGAAATTTAAAATAACTGCTATTTAAAAGTCTGTTAACTGGCCGGGTTCGGTGGCTCAACCTGTAATCCCAGCACTTTGGGAGGCCGAGGCGAGTAGATTGCCTGAGCCCACGAGTTCGAGACCAGCACCTGCAACTTGGTGAGACCTTGTCTCTTCAATTAAAAAAAAAAATTAGCCGGGCGTGGTAGCACACGCCTGTAGTTGTGGCTACTTGGAAGGCTGAGGCGGAAGGATCGCCGGAGCTCAGCAGGTCGACGCTAGGGTGGCCATGAGTGTGCCACTGCACTCCAGCCTGGGTAATGGAGTTAGACTCCAACTCAAAAATAAATAAATAATTAAATAAATAAAGAAGTCTGTTAACTAAAATAAAACTAACAAATGGCGAATTTAAAAAATATGCAGCTAAATTCATAACCTAACAGAAAGTATAAAATTAAGAATTTCCAAGGAAATCTAAGAGCTTCATAAAATTTGTGTATTAAATACATAAGTTTAAAATATTTTATTCAGATTTTCATATAAAAGTAAGGCTCAGTCAGTCAGCCATCATTTCCAGTAGTTTTTGTTTTGTTTCTGAACAAAATATGAACTTTGCATAATAATAATGCATTAATATTGATTCACTCACTGTGACAAATATACCATACTGATGTAAGATGTTAAAGTAGAGAAAACTGGGTGCAGGGTGTATGGGAACTCCCAGTATTATATCTGTAATTTTTTGGTAAATCTAAAACTTTTAAAATAAAAAGTTGATTTCTTAAAAAGTCAGCCTGCATTTTATTCTAACACACTTCCTAATCTTTTTTTATTATTTTATACCTACACAATAGTTGTACATATTTGTGGCAAATATAGGTGATATTTTGATGCAAGCATACAATGTGTTGTGATCAAATCTGGGTTATTGGGATATCTGACCTCAAATACTTGTGTTAGGGACGTTCCTAATCTTCACTTCTGGCTGTTTTAAAATATACTGTGAATTATTGTTTACTATAGTCTCCCTATTGTGCTACCATTGATATTCCTTCTATCTAACTGTATTTTTGTACCCATTGATCAACCCCTCTCCATCTTCCCCTCCCTTCTCACCCTCTGGAAAGCACCATTCTATTCACTACCTACACATGATCAATTTGTTTTTAGCTCCCACTGATGAGGTTTTAAAGTGGTTATACCAATTTAAGGATAAGGTCTGTTATCTCATTGATAACAACTCATTGTTTTCTACTCTTTTCTCAGTCTGTTTCACTGATCCATCACTGTTGACTTAGAAAGATAGAGATGGGTTTCACTGTGTTTTGCTTCAGAGCTTTCATCTGTCCAGCTTGGAGCTTTGCTCACAGTTTCTAGGTTAGAACATCTTTTCTTCATTGAACCCACACAAATAACATCCATTTGCTTTGTTTTTTTTTTCTTCCTCCAATAAGAGCAATAAAAATAACTATGATGATCATAAGATGGAAATATATCCCTAAAAGAAAATGGCTACATGATAAACATAAGGTCCTTATATGATTGTCCTTAATAAATTTCTTAAAATGTAATGTCAAAGGAAATGCGAGAGAAAAACTTTTGTTCTGCGCAAAATAGCATATTCCTGTTTGTTACTACAGTGTTGGCTGATGAATTAACAGTCATCACAGCCTTGTTGTGGGTGGCAGTTGGAATTGTTTAACTCAGTGTGAGCCCTTGAAGACCGTTTGTCAATTGCTTCCCTCTGTCTTTCCTCTCAGAGGAAAGGAGGAGAAAGAGAGTAATAGGTCTTGACCCAAGAGAGGGGGTCAGAGCTGCTTTCACTAGCCATCTGGCAACTGCTGGAGATGACCTAATGGACTACAGGCAATGACGCGTGCCACATTCGCCAGGGTAGTGAACCTGCCACAGTGAAAGCCAGTCCTTAAAATGTGACTTCCTTTGGTCCTGAAGCCATCAGTCCTCAAGAAGTCTAAAAAGGGTCAGCGACCCTGTCAGTGACAACATATCCAAGCAGCTTCTCGGGGATGAGTGGTGTGCGGGAGAAGGAATAGAAATTCTAGGAGGACATTTTTCAAAATGTACCTGACCCCAACCCATGCCTGAGATATAGGCGAATTGCTGAAGAAGAGGATATACGAGGTTCGACAATTAAGTCATGAATCATCCTAGAAGTGCTACACACTTCATTGCTGACTATCACTACCGTCACCTTTGAAGTACTCTCCTTGGGAAGCCATGCACTGACACCAGCGCCTAGTCCGCCCTTCAAAGTAATTTTAGAACTGGAATGGCCATCAGAGCTGTTGCCGTTATTTTTGAGGTCTGACAATTAAGTTCACAAACTTGCCACTGTGCACTTACGTTGGAAGCACTGTACAAATAACTGTATTGGAACACTCTCCCTACTTACCTGAACTGGCTCCCAGTGACTCCTTTCTTTACCCAAAGATAAAGAAAATATTGAAAGAAAGACATTTGATGACATTCAGGACATCACGATTAATATGACAACAGCTCTGATGGCCATTCTAGAAAAAAGAGCTCCAAAATTGCTTTG
The DNA here is from genome assembly GCA_963574415.1 of Tarsius wallacei. Lineage (NCBI taxonomy): Eukaryota > Metazoa > Chordata > Mammalia > Primates > Tarsiidae > Tarsius > Tarsius wallacei. Next base: position 1,717 of record CAUYQG010050129.1, on the reverse strand, counting down.
ACGTGTGGACTAGACACTGGCATCCATGCATAGCTTTCTCAGGGGGAGTACTTCCAAGGTTACCATAGTGACATTCAGCAAAGAGGTATGGAGCACTTTTTCTAGAGTGAGTTCGTGAACTTAATTGTCAGAACTCATAAATTTTAAAGCCTGCTTAAATATTAAAATAATTAAAAATAATTCCCCCACCCAGCATCTTTCAAAACTTCACCCAGCACCTGAAGACACGCATAAGCAGACTTTTTTCCATTAGCCGCAATAAGGAAAAAGGACAAACGTTTGCAGACTGCTTTCTCCAGAATTATTTTTATGAGAAAACACAATGTATGCAACTGTATTTAAGCATTATTTTAAAATGATTATTGATTGCTGGCTTATTTTCTTTTACGGCTACCATTTCTAAGGTTGTCTCGCATGTGCTGCGACATTGATTGCAGAGCTACAATATTTAGCAAATCGTGTGCAAGATGAGATCTTGTAGATTTGGGAGGAAAGGGAGGAGGCTGAATCATTCAGGAGTGAAGAGGTGCATGTCTACCAGAGGGCAACCTCTCTTCCCCCCAATTATAAAATTAACCAAGTAAGAATTCTTCAGCGTGTGGAATGTAGTGAGAGGAGGACAGCCACCTTCATGGTCAGTTGTAGAGAGGCCTGCAGGGAACGGTAGCAACACAACTGAGAGTCAAGAGTAAGAGAAGGTTATGAAAAACATGCTGTGACTTTCAGATTTCCTTCACTGGTCTTAGACGATAAAAGAGCTACTGATAGAAATTCTGATTGCAACTTATCTGGAAGACAGAGGCAGAAAGAGACCTCTCATTCACCTCTTCAGTTCCTTTTACTCTAGCCCCAGGTCTCACATTCTTTTGGTGTGTCAAGTCCCAAATGCCACATCCCCAGAGGCAGCCCCTGATGGCAGTGGCTTCCAAGCCCCAGTCTGGCAGTGAGCAAAGAGCTGACTGGATCTGCTCAGTCTGGGGAAAATCTTCCTAATATCCATTATGAATGAGGGAGTGGCATTATCTATATGTTGTATTGTTTTCATTTATTTATTTTTTGAGTTGTAGTCTCATTCCATCACCCAGGTTGGAGTGCAGTGGCACACTCACGGCCACCCCAGCATCAACCTGCTGGGCTCCAGTGATCCTTCTGCCTCAGTCTTCCAAATAGCTGGAACTACTGGCTAGTGCTACTGCACCTGGCTTATATTTTGATTTATTGTAGAGACGAGGTCTCGCCAAGTTGCCTGGACTGGTCTCAAATCCACAGGCTTAGGCAATCCACTCACCTCGGCCTCCCAAAATACTGGGATTACAGGCTGAGTCACCAAGCCCAGCCTGTTGTATCATTTTTTTAAAAAATGAAACTCAGTTTGAACTGCCTGATAAAATAAAGGACAGCAGTTAAATTTAAATTTCACATACACAGCCGGGCTCGGTGGCTCAGCCTGTATTCCCGTGCCTTGGGAGGCTGAGGTGAGAGGATTGCTTGAGCCTGAGGGTTCGAGACCCGCCTGGGCAACTTGGTGAGACCTCATCTCCACAATAAAATCAAAAATTAGCCGGGCGTGGTGGCGTGCGCCTGTAGCTCCAGCTACGTGGAAGGCGGAGGCGGAAGGATCGCCGGAGCCCAGCAGGTCGAGGCTGCGGTGGCCGGGAGCGGCCACTGCACTCCAGTCTGGGCGACAGAGTGAGACTCCAACTCAAAAAAAAAAAAA
>CAUYQG010050125.1:0-40007 GCA_963574415.1 Tarsius wallacei | reverse complement strand
GTGGCTCAGCCTGTAATCCTGCGCCTTGGGAGGCTGAGGTGCGTGGATTGCCTGAGCCCGCGGGTTCGAGACCCGCCTGGGCAACTTGGTGAGACCTCATCTCTACAATAAATCAAAAAATCAGCCGGGCGTGGTAGCGCAAGCCTTTAATTCCGGCTAATTGGAAGGCTGAGGCGGAAGGATCGCTGGAGCCCAGTAGGTTGAGGCTGCGGTGGCCAGGAGCGGCCACTGCACTCCGGTCTGGGCGACAGAGTGAGACTCCAACTCCAAAAAAAAAAAAAAAGAACAAGGATGATGCAGAAAGGAAGAGAAAGAAGCAGATACAGCCTGGATAATAACTGGCACTATATGACATTAGGTAGTTTTTTCTTAAGACTCATGTCAATTCAGAAAAAAAACATAGATAATGATAGCTAATACCACTGATCCTTGCCATGAGCATTTTATGTGGATTATCATTTAATCCCCACGAACACCTATAGATGTTACTGCCATTCCTATCTTATAGATGAGAAAACAGGCTTGGACATGTCAAGTAACTTGCCTAAGATGCCACAACTAGACAGTGGCAGAGCAAGGGCTCAAATCAAGAACTCTCTGGAACATAAATCTATGTCCTTAACCATCATGCTACCCACGGGCAATTTTCTTACCTCTATTTTACAGCTTTGGACCTGAGGCATAGCCCAAGATGGCAGAGTTCTTAGGTTCAAGGTATAGCAACCAACTCTGGTTCATTTAAACAGGAAGAGAAAACTTAGCAAAACTCACCAGTTTCAAGTTGTAAGAACCCTGCAGTCCTCCCAGGCACCCCAGGAAGTCCCCCATCTCATCCATACCCCTCTCGTCCACTGTGGAGTAGCAATTCCATTTCCTCTTTATTAGCAGATCAATTACTTCAGTCAAAAATCAATACCACCCCTGTACCACCACATACTTTTTTTTTCTTTTTTCTTTTTTTTTTTTTTTTTGAGTTGGAGTCTCACTCTGTCGCCCAGACTGGAGTGCAGTGGCTACTCCCGGCCACCGCAGCCTCAACTCGCTGGGATCCGGCGATCCTTCCGCCTCAGCCTTCCAAGTAGCTGGAACTACAGGCACGCGCTACCACGCCCGGCTGATTTTTTGATTTATTGTAGAGATGAGGTCTCGCTTGCCCGGCGGGTCTCGAACCCGCGGGCTCAGGCAATCCACTCACCTCAGCCTCCCAAAGGCGCGGGATTACAGGCTGAGCTACCGAGCCCGGCTTTTTTGGCCTTTTCATTCAGTGGCAAGATGGCCATGAAATGCCCAGGTATGAGTTTTAGCTTCAAATGCAATGGAACTATTACCACCTCACCTGCTGGAAGTTTTCTTCCCATGTTTATTAAGACCCCTAAAAAGGCCAGGCATGGTGGCTCATGCTTATAATACTAATACTTTGGAAGTTCAGAGTGAGAGGATCCCTTGAGGCTGGGAGTTCGAGACCAGTTTAGGCAACATAAGGAGAAAATCAATAAAATTAGCTGGGTGTGGGTGGCATGTGCCTGTAGTCCCAGTACTTGGAAGGCTAAGGAGGGAGGAGCCTGGGATGTGAAGACTGTGGTGAGCTGTGATTGTGCCACTGCATTCCAGTTCAGGCAACAGAGTGAGAACCCAACTAAAAAAAAAAAAAAAGGCCTCTGAACAAAGCCCAGAGCTGTGGGGTCCGAAGAAAACAAAACGGTTACAAGTGGTCATGAGACTTCACCATCCCCATGGCCACCACTATTCATGGTGAAAGACCTACCACACATTCTAGATGCCCCAAACCATCAGGTTGAGTGGCATGAGCTCACCATTCTTGCATGTCAAAAACAGTGGGATACTGGCAATACCATCAATTTAAAAGCAAAGCTTCTTCCCCTACTTTTGCTGTTGCTAGAACTGAGTCTGAGTCTTCATTTGTTTAGGCTACTGTTCTGGAAGGGAGTTGCATGGCTAGGTGAATGAATCCCCTGAATCTTGGCCCACCATCTGTCTTCTTTCACTCAACATTAAGTGCTCTAGCGAGAAGCAACTTTATGTGAGGGAGGGATACCATCATGATCAGCAAGGCATTCATGAAGACCGTTTGGGCCATGAAGGAAGAAACCGGGTAGGAAAGAAAGCAAATGCCATCCAAATCCATAATTTATTCCAGTGAGGACGAATTGCTCTCTCTTCAGTTTTGGAAAGGATCCAACGTAATCAACCAGCTATCAGAAGGCAGGCTGCCCCTTCTGGGTGTGGTGCCACACAGATGTTCAGGATTTGTCGATGAAGCGGGCAAGCTAGATATGCAGCAAGGTGAGGGCTCACCCATGTTTTTGAGCCCATGGTAGCTGCTCTTCCTCCCTCTATGGCCACTTACTTCATGAACCTCTTGGGAGAGCGCTGGTTATGACAGAGTGAGGAGCTTCTGGTGAGCATTTTCACGGCGCACTCAGTGCCTATTCTCAGAGGTCAATCTGTATTCCTTCGCTAATCTGGTCACCAACTCTATTTTTTTGAATTTGAGCCTCTAGCCTGTCACCCAGGCTAGAGTGCAGTGACATGCTCACGGCCACCTCAGCAAAGACCTGCTGGGCTCTGGCGATTCTCCTGCCCCAGCCTTCCAAGTAGTTGGAACTACAGGTGCACACTGCCATGCCCCGCTAATTTTTTGATTTATTGTAGAGACGAGGTCTCGCCAGGTTGCCCGGGCTGGTCTCGAACCCCTGGGTTCAGGCAATCCACTCACCTCTGCCTCCCAAAGTGCTGGGATTACAGGCTGAGCCACCGAGCTCGGCTTGGTCACCAACTCTTAAACTAATTCCTCACCAGATGCAAATTGACCACTGCCCTTTGCTAATTCCTCACCAGATGCAAATTGACCACTGTCTGTATAACCTAACCTCAGATCCTATTTCCTCAGCAAAACAGAGACTAAAAAGAGCCCATTAAAGTTATGGCCAGATGCTGTGACTCATGCCTGTAATCCTAGCACTTTGGGAGGCCAAGGCAGGAGGATCACTTGAGCCCAGGACTTCAAAAACAGTCTGGGTAACATAGTGAGACCCCGTGTCCACAAAAAACAAACAAACAAAACAAAAAAACAATTAGGCAGATACAGTGACACACATCTGTAGTCCAAGCTATTCGGGAGGTTGAGGTGGAAGGATCGCTTGAACTCAGGAGGTCAAGGCTGCAGTGAGCTATGATCTTGTCATTGCACTTCAGACTGGACAACAGAGCGAGACAGTCTCAAAATAAATAAATAAAATAAACATACACTGGGAAGATGTCCTTTCTTTACCTCCCTTCAAGACCACCCTTGAGGTGTCACTGTTTTGCAGTCTACTTCCAGCTAGCACCCACACACTGTGCAAAGTCATATTTGGACAGATTTTTTTCCGCCATTTTCAGGCAACTGATCAGGAGAATATCCCATGAGACCTAGGTGCAGGTTGAGTCATGGGTCATAATACAGTAGGGGGATGCAACCTGGGAGTGTGAGCCATCTGCCCCTACAATTTTCTTACGCCTTCACAATCTGTTCAGTCTGAATGATGGGTGCTTCTGGAAATGCCTGAATTTATGACTGGGAGGATGAGATAAAACCCACTTCATGAAGCACAGTTCAGGTTCACCTGGTTTTCTGTGATTAGATTTCAACATCCCTCAGAGTCCAGCAGCAATTCTTTCTCAAAAGAAAGATTTCTTGCCAAGAGGTTGTGGCTTTACTTCCAAACCCTAGAGGCCTACAGAAACTCCAGATAGTAGCCTCATCTGTGACACACGTTTTGGGCACCATTGGATCCACTGTCACAGGCCTAAGTGAAAGAGCTATTTCTGCCACAGAGTCATCCAGGTGGAGACTAGTGGGGCTCTACTTAAAGCTAGTAGCCTTTCAAATACCTGGCACATATGGGAAAAAGCCCTGCCAAGTGTGACTTTTGTTGCCTCCAAACTCCAAAGAGGTTCACAAAGTATTGTGCTTCTTTCTTAGGGGTTTCAAGGTGCAATTAGTTCTTTACTTTTGAGAAGATATGCTTTCAGAACCTTCAGAAACTTTATGCCTCTTAGACACTTTACTGCTGTGGTCTTTTTTAATGGGATATATCTGATACCTTTGGCTTACAATATCTTACCAAGACATCTATGGCACCTGCTATTTTCTGCTCTCTGAATCCTATCATAATGATGTTCTCAATGTAGTAGACCAGTGTGAAGTCTTTGGAAAGAAAAGATGATCAACGGTTCTTTAGTACAGAGCCCTAAAGCAAGATGAAGAAGACGTACTAGTGCCCAGCCAGGCAAAAACAAACTCCTTCTGATGTTTTCTACTTATCAGGATGGAGAAAAAAATGCATTTTTGAGATCAGTACCTGCACAGAAAGTACCCAGGGGCCGAGTTGGTTTATTTCAGTAGAGAGAGACCATATCTGGAACAGTGATAGCAATCAGAACAGCCATTTTATTGACCTTATGACAATTCACTGTCATTCCTTCTCCAAAATCAATTTATCCTCCATATCACCCCGAGCTCTGTTGCATATCCCCACTTCTGGTTCTAATTCCTTTATCAATGAGCCTTCTTAGAAGCAAAAGAAGCTGGCTCTGGCTGATTTATGTATGGTGTAGCCCCTATACTTTTCAAGGCTTTGGTAAAAACTTACCTCTGCAGTTACCCCAGGAATAGAACATAGTTTTTTATTTAATGTATGCTTGAGAGACTTGTATTCAATTCTTTCACCATGGTAGCCTTTGCTCAACCTTTTAGGGAGAGCCAAAGTGAGGACTTACCTAATTGTTGAGGTGCTACACTTAGAAATTGGGAGAAGGGTTCAGGATTCAGAACCCTTGGTCAAAATTCTACTGCTTACCTCATGACCCCAACGCTCCCTTTCTGATTAGAAGACTACAGTGGTGTTCTGGGTCTCTCCTCATTCTGCAGAAAATGAAAACCGTTATGCCATACAAAAACACTGCCTGCCCCCCACCTCCCACATAATGCTTTGTGAAGGGAGTATTTTCCTAGGGTCCGCTTTGGAGACATGGCAAGGTTTGAGGAAATGTGTTTCACTAATTCACTCATGACGTATCTGCTCCTAATATTCCTCTCTCTGCAACCCTCAAGACTTTGGATTCCTTCAACTACATTTTGTCAAATAGTATCTGGCAACTCAATCTCATTCAGTGGGAACCATCACTTAGTACAGATTTCAGCTGACTAAACAAACTGAAGCTGCTCCTAGCTTCTGAGCCAGCTCACAGAATCCAGGCTCTCTTGAAAACACACCTACATCAATTAAATTCAGTTCAGTCTATAAGTATATACTTCCTACTTTGCTCTGACTCTTCAGACTACATTTCATATGCATTGGCCAAATTTGTTCTAAAATAAATTACTTATTTGGTGTACAAGTCTTTTGGCATTATACTCAATTTTCCAGAACATTCGGGGACCTGACTTAGTTACAGAGCTGGTTCAATGTCTAAGAGGGTGGTGGGTGTGAGTTGTGAGGACAATTTTTGTTCAAATGAAGTAGTTGGGTGTACTTCCACAGACAGAAACGGCCTTGTCGGAGAAGGGAAGGTGGAATTCCTAGGCCCGCAGGAAAGACACATGGAGAGCTAGGCGTTCCTAGCACTCAGGATCTGTTGGATCCCTGAAAGCCCGATTTCAAACTGTACATTTCATTCTTTCCTAATCAGTGCCATACATTTTGCATAGAAGATCTCATAAGGCTATAAATTTATCAGCCTGCAGGATTGAACTCTGAATTTAGCTTTTTTACTTCTTTAGACCTGTGATTGCAAGAAATAAGAATTTAACAGCCCCAAGTTTAATAACTATGCTTTGAGCCAATAATTTACCTATCTGAGCTTTCTTTAATTTGTCCACCTCTGTTGAGACACCCACCCACCCTTAGATCTTGAATTCTTCATGGCCTTCATACCATTGTTGGCAGGGGTCCACATCCCCTGAAACCTGCCTCCTTTATTTGGAGAATGACAGGTCATGATGAGCCATTTGGCCACCATGACATAAGATCTGATAGAGTGACACCCTTACCTGCATGTTTTTTTTCTGCTGTCTGCCCCAACTAGCTCTGCTAACCAATCCCAGATTTTCCTCATTACCATAAGGTCTGTTTCCTATAACCACCTCTGGTTCCAATTTCTCCATCTGTAAGCATTCTTAGTTGTAAGCAGCAGAAACTTACTGTGGTTGGTTTAAACAGAAAAAGTCTCATTAAAAAAGATAGTATGAATCTCAGAGAATTTCTAGGATGATGAGAGAACAAATAACAACTTTCTCAGATTACATCACAGAATTTATCCAATGAAGAATCCACGACTATTGTATCCCACACCTGACACCATTGGCCTAAGTCATGAGACATTGGGCCCAACATTGCTGGTCTGATGTAGTGGTGCACAACTGTAATTCCAGCATTTTTGGGAGGCCGAGGTGAGAGGATTGTTTGAAGCTAGAGGTTTGTGACTAGCCTAGACAACATAGTGAGACCTTATCTCTAAAAAAAAAAAAAAAAGAGAGAGAGAGAGAGAGCTAACACCTTTGAATTGTTCTCCTGGGACCTTGACTTGCAACCATTGTCACTCTACCAGAGACAACTTCTTGTGGCCTTCACCTCCTGGTACCACACTCTTCTGATGCCTAGTGCAGGAGACATGCATTTCACTGGTAGAGCTGAGTCATACGCTTGCCTTAGCCATCAGAAAGGCTAGGAAAGGAAACTGGCATTTCCAGCTCTTATTATAGGAACTGGGTTCTGCTTCTCAAAAAATGTGTAAGGTGAGGGATTCCCTAAAACTAGGAAGAATTAGTCCAAAATTCTGATTAATATCCACTACACTAAGTCACATAATACATCAACAATTCAAGAAATTCTCATTGAGTACCTATTGTGTGCCTTGGGGATAGACAGATGAATAAAATAAAATCCCTAAAATTGTAAAGCTTAGAGTCTCATGTGAAAAACTCATCTAAATAATAATGAGGCTATGTGAGCACAGAGAAGGAAATCATTAATTTTGATGTGATAACTATGGAAGACAGAATAGAAGGAACGATATTTGTGCTGAATCTTGAAAGCAAAGTAAAAGCACATTAAAGAAAAGTGAGGTGTGAGATGGAGGGCACATAGGGAGATAAGTCTATAGTGTGAACCTTGATTAAACTTAATATTCAGGGAGCTTCAAATAGTCCAAAGTTGGTAGGATAAACCTGGATGAAAAAGGGATGTTGAGAATAGATGTCAAGCTCTTGAAAGCTGGACCAGATATGTATCCTCTAAGGGGACTCGTAAAGACATTTAAGCAAGAAAGAAAAAATAAGAAACTTCTGTTTTATAAAGAGAACTTTGAAAAGTGGTTTTAAGTGGGAGAAGTCTATAACCAGGAGACCAGTTAACTAAGTCATTGCCAATGGTGAGAGGTTACAAGGGTCAGAAGAAAGACAAACATCATGACAATGGATGCAATTGATCTGAGAGAACTTTGGAGGCACAACTGATTAATATTGATGATGAAATGGACATGAGGTATAAAGGGAAGAATTACAGAGAACCTTAAGGTTTCTGGTTTTTGAGTATCTGAGCTAGAAAGCCTTTGACCGGGGCTGAAATACAGGTGCAAAGAGAAGAGAATGTGCCGTTTGGTTGTGGACTTTCTGAGCTTAGTGCGTTCGGAAGACATCTGGGTTGTAAGTTTGGGTCTTCAGAGAAATCCCACCTGGAGATACAGATTTTGGATTTACAGGCACTGGGTGATAGTTGCTTGCCCGAGCACCAATGAGGTAGGCTAGGGAAAGTAGGCAGAGGAGATGAAAATAGGACTAGCAGAAGGCCAAGCTACACTTAGTTTTTAAATGAGAGAGGGCTGGATGTGTGGGTGGAGAGGTAAGAGAAAAGGAGGAGAGAACACCTTTTTAGAAATAGGAGAGTATCAGGAAGAAGGAGTTAAGAGAGTCAATGCACAGAAAGGGCGAGCAGGATGAGAACTGAAGGACTCCTCAATGCGTTTGACAGTGAGGGTACTTGGCTCCTTTTTTGGCATTTTAATGGAATACTAGTGGCAGAACACCAACTTTGGGGAGTCTGGGAACAAAAGGACAGCAAAGAAGGGAGGCAGAGGGGAATGCAACACTTTCTAAATAATAGCTGAGCAGGAACCTGACTCAGGATATCCAAATCTGGCCTGTGCTCTTCTCTGGATTTTCCAAACGTGCTGCTGGCGCACTGTCCCTGCTGGCCAATATTTGAAAGGAGTGGGTTCTGCCAGGAATCACGTTTGGACTCTTAAGTTAAAGAAAGTTGAACATTCTTTTTTACCGCTAGCTGCCTCAGGAACTTAAAACTACTTAACGTGCATTGAGAATCTCTAAAAGTTGGAGATGACAGAAACTCTCTAGAACCTTTTTGCTCCCTGATAGCGAGTCCTCATTTCTTGAGATGGTGTTTCAAAGGACACACGTGGAGAACTGTAACCCTTTTTTGCCCACTGCACCCAATTGTTTCCATAAAAGGATTAAACAATGCAGCATAGACTCAGGGTCTTGGGAAAGTGGAGCACTAATTCCACTTCTGAGAGCCTCGGAGACTTTTAGCATCAGTTCACTGGCTGTATTTCCACGATGCAGAAATGTCTTCCCCCTTTTTTTCATATTTCATTATTTCTGAAATCAAGGTGGGCCTTAGAATTGAAAAATATGCTTAATATGGTGCTTTTTTCTTAATGCCCCAAAGCTGTTATTAAACCAATAGTGCAGAACCACACAGTACTAATTGCTGCAGGAAATTTTAGTACCAATGGATAAATTAGTGAGAGAAAGTTTAAAGGGAAACGGGATATTTACTTCGCCTCAAAGTATCTCATTTGCTCCTCCCTTTTTTTTTTATTACAAAGGGAAAAATAATAATGTTACTATGGAGAAACTTGGCAGACTCTACCTTAACCCAGGGATCAGAGTTGATATCACCAGTCATAAGGTACATTGACAACACGTGCCTCATAACATGATACACTAAAAAGGTCACGTCCCTTCTATAAAATCCTCCCAACAACCCATAACCATAGTCTCATCATGAGAAAACATTAGGCAAAGCCAAACTGAGAGGCATTCTACAAAATACCTGAGCAGTATTCGTAAAAAATGCCAAGGTCATGAAAGACTAGAAAAGACTGAAGCACTGTCACAAATTGGAGAAGATAAAGGGGATGTGATTAAGGCCAGGCGTGGTGGCTCATGCCTGTAATCCCAACAGTTTGGGAGGTCAAGGTGAGACAACTGCTTAGACCCAGGAATTCAATTGGCAACATAATGAGATCTTGTCTCTACAAAAAAAAAAAAAAAAAAGCCTGGCACGGTGGCACACTCCTGTAGTACCAGCTACTCAGGAGGCTGAGGCAGGAGGATAGCACGAGCCCAGGAGGTTGACGCTGCCGTGAGCCTGGGTGACAGAGTGTGAACTCCACACCAGCCTGGGTGACAGAGTAAGATCCTGAAAAAAAAAAAAAAGAGACATAATTAGATCTATGCAAGGTGGATTAGATCCTGATATAGAAAAGGGACCTTAGTGAAAAAACTGGTGAAATCTAAATAGAAATCTGCATTTGACTAAAGCTCCTGCAGTAGAAGGGGACCCCAAGGGGGTTGCTCATATACTAATGTTAATTTCTTAGTTTTACAATTGCATAATGGTTTTGTAAGAAGTTGGCAAAGGGGAAGCCATATGAGGAATATATAGGAAGGCTCTGTTCTATTTTGGCAACTCATCTTTACATCTAAAGTCATCTCAGAATAAAAAGTTAAAACCAAAAAGCCAACCAAGACTATCATGCCCTCTAACCAATGGTACATTTGAACGAGAGAAAAAATTTCTGTTCTCTCCTCTCCAGCTGCTGCTTCCCTGAGCTGTTACATTAGGGATACATGATGTATCCCTAGCACATCCCTGCCTGTGACTGGCAGAGGCAGGAGAGAAAGCTGGCAGGGGAGGAGGGCCAGAGAGACATAGGAGACACAGGGTGGGGAAGGTATTTGTAAAGAGGCCTTTGAGATGCCTTAAGTTTTGCCCAAAAAAGGACTGTTTGCATATGGAACTGGCTTTTGACATCATGATTTATCAGTCGGGGATTAAGAAGGGAAAGAAGCCATTCTTTGGGTACCTGAGCTAGTCTTTTATTTAGACATGGTTTTCCTTCTAATTACAGTGCTATGCAGTAGAAATTTCTGTGATGATGGGGATGTTTTGTGTCTATGCCATCCGATATAGTTATCACTAGCTGCACGTGGCCAAGGAGCACTTGACATGTACCCAGTGTAAGGCAGAACAAGTTTAAATGTAAATAGCCACGTGTGACTAATGCTGTTTTTAGACAACCCAGTTCAAGTGACTAGCTTGAGCCCTTTTTCCTGATATGGTTCAGTATAAGCAAAGATAAATCATTTTAAAGATGAGTATATATGTAATCAACTACTCAAACCCCCAAGACATGTGGAAATAAGAAATAGCCAAGTGAATAGTTTTACAATTGGACTTGGCATCGTGGAATTTTATAGCTGGAAGGGACTGTAGAGCTTGTCAGTTTCAACCCCCTCATTTTATTTCTAAGAAAGTTGAAGACCACAGGGAATGTGTGATTTTTTTCCAGGGTCAAGGGCAAAAGAGGGGCAGAGACAGAACTAGAACTCAGTCTCCCCAGCTCCATTCCAGGGCTGTGCATGATCTCCCGTGGCTTCACACACCTAGGTTTGCACCCCCATTCACACTGAACCTGCATCCATAGTAATGAGCTGTGGATACACCCCACTTGCACCTCCCTACTCCCACTGCTCAACCTCATCAAAATATCCCAAATGTGATGTTTCCAGAACAATTCTTTTTTAATGAAAAGTGGCAAAGCCGCTGTCTCTCAGCCACACGGTCTGTCTTCTGGCCCCAAGGGAGGAGAGGAACTGAAATAATAAATCCTCTAGAGGATACAGAATCAAGGACACCAGAGAGCTTTCTCATAAATTGCCTCTCCATTACAATTTGAGTATATTCACAATGGAGAACTCTAAATAAGATGAGGGAGAGGCTAATTCATTTTATAAACATCGCTTTAAATCTCTTCGTGTACCTGAGCCATGAAATTAATTATGACTGTGATGAAATGAAAAAAAAAAGAGTTGTTTAAAACTGTAATGAATATTGCCTACTTTCTTAGCTGGTTTACTTTCTGAGAGATGAGTAGATGATTTTATGAATCTAAATCTCCTTATGCAAAACCCAGATGATGACAAATCACAATTAATCGAGTATTCAGCAAAAAATACATATTCTGCAGGAAAATATCCCCTCAGAATAATATGTGATAGTATTATTCCCAGGGGAATATATGTGAAAACATATGTGATTTTTTTTTAATCCAAGGATGTCTCTTTATTCCTCTAAAACAGGAATGAGGTCCCTAGTGAAGACAACATTGGGAAAATCCATCCTTGAGTAGAAATATGTGAAAATGCAAAGATGACTAACCACTTCTCAACAAGTTTGTGTGTGATGGTGTCTGTTGTGGAGATATTCCAAATGTTTTCCTCCTGGTATGAATTTGGGGTCTCTGAAAAGGCTCGTTTCCTGCAACCTCACTTCTGGAACATAAAGACCTAAGTTTCCACCTGGCTACCAAGGGAGGCCAGTCCAAGAAGTCTCACGTGTCATGATACTTCATTTGAATAAGAGCCCACTTGGATGAAGATTAAAATTCACTTATTGACATCGAATGCTTCTTTCTTCTTTTGCTCAAGGTCTTTGCTAAGCGGACCCCTGCAGCCTGTGGTAACAGACAAATCTAGTACGTGAATTAATTTCTGCTGACTATAAACACATACACGATCAAAGTGACATCCTAAGCATTCCATACAGCCCTGGGATGCCCAGAGGAGAATGGTGCTTATCAATAATCTATACACACGCAAGTTATCACAGGCACTGCATAAGTAATTAAAGGTGGTGGAGGATATCACAGCAGCAACTAATATTTACTGAACATTTTCTATGTGCCAGACACTCTTCACTCATTATCTCTTATAATCCTCATGACCAATCTTTGAGATAGATAGAATTATTGACACCTTTGTTGACGAGGAAGAAATTGAGACAAAGAAGTAAAATAACTTGCTTTGGGGCATGCAACTACCAGATGACAGAGTCAGAATTTGAATCTTACATTTATCTGACTCAGGCCCTAACCTCTTGAGCATTGTATTAGTCTGCTATCTTCTGGAGGGAGGAGAAGTAGAGAGAGACCTGGAACCAATAGATAATAGGGTCTCATGCCTTCTGACAGATTATTTCTGGCCAGTCAAGAATGTTGCTCAGCTCTGCTCATTGCCCCACCCCTTTAATTCTCCCATATGGCAGATGTGACTCCAGTTTATTGGAATATTTGCCTTCAATGACTTTCATTCCTCTTTCCATGATTCTTCATTTCATGCTCCCAACCTTGCTATATTCTGTGGTCTCCATTTTTGTAGTTTCCTTTGCACCCTCTCAAATCATCATCACAAGTGTTGGCCAGGTGCAGTGGTTCATGCCTGTAATCCTAGCACTTTGGGAGAGAAGACTGCTCGAGCCCAAAGTTCAGGACCAGTCTAACATAGACAGTGTCTCTAGAAAAAAAAAAGAAAATTTTATATATATATATAGAAGCTGGGTGTGGTAACATGATCCTATAGTCCCAGCTACTCAGAAGGCTGAGGCAGAAGGATTGCCTGAACACAGGAGGTCAAGGCTGTGGTGAGTGGTGAGTATGCCATTACTCTTCCAGCCTGGGTGACAGAGTGAGACTTTGACTTTAACAAAAAGTCTCCATCCAGTCTGGGTTCAGTGTGTAAAGTGGTGCTAAATGAACCAAGTTTCTTCCATTAAGGTGACTCTTTGGTTCTCTGACGATACAATACTTTTACTTCATATGTATCCTGATGGCGGGAATCTTAGCTAGACTGTTTTCCTGGGCAGGGCTCTCAAAAAATGCTCACTTAATAAGATCAGAGACAGTCAGGGAAGAAGTGATAGGTGTGCTGGCTTTATCATCGACTGTCATGGTTTTCTTAGGAAGCCAATACTTTGGATTACCAAATTCTTAAACTTTGAAGTCTCCAGGGACTACTTCAGAATTACCACAAAGTTGATTTTCTGAAAATACTTCCTTTAACTTTCCCAACATGCTAGGGGAAGACAGTCCAAATGTCAGGTGACCTCCCAGACAGATTTACCCAGCAGTTGATATTTGGGTACTATTCGGTGAGCTACACCCAAGAAGGCTGAGATGGGAGTCAACGTCTGTCATTACTTCAGTGGGTCTCAGTTCAAGAGTTCCTTCTGTGGTGTGAGCTGAATGACTCCTTCATTTTAAAAGACAAAGGTAGATTCTCTCAAGGTCCCATGTGGAGACCAACAACTTCAGCTGTTGCTTGCTGAAGAAGCAGGGATCTGCTCAAAAGTGAGAAGAATCTGGATGTGCTGAATTTCAGAGAATCTCCCTCTCTGATGTGGCAGCCTCCTAAGGGATTTTCAAGGGTAATTTAGAAAATTTGTGACTTCACAGAATGATAATGAGGTATTTCACGTCCTTATAATGATAACTATCACTTGCTAAGCAGCAACTGTATTCCAAGCTTCTTTCTTTCAGCAAGTATTGCTTTAAGTGTATATAGACTAGAAATGATGGTAGTCGATTCTTTCCAAGCTGTTCTCAGATATGTCATTGTCTTAAGCAAGTGCCAGATGATGTCCACTCTGCCAGTGCTCTGTGATGCGCCCCCCTCTCCCCGACATCAGAGAAGTCCAGTGGTAGGCCTCACTTTTATGACTCAGTCTTTATCTCTCAGCTCTGCTTTTCTCTGGACTGATTTCACTTGGGGGCCAACTTTCTCCCTATGGCAGCTCCTGGCAATTTCAGCTTCCCCACTGCTGCAAAAAAGAGTCCCTCTGCAGAGAGTCACAGTGGCAGTTCTGAAAGCCAGTGCCATCTGCTCTCACTGGCCTGGTCTGGGTCACATATCCATCCAGGCACCAGATTCTGCTGCTAGGTGTGTGTGATGCTCTGATTGGCCAGTCCTGGAGCTGGAGCTGGAGGCTGAGCTGGGTTCAGTCCACTCCCTACAAAAACACAGGGTCTGGGAGGGGCGGGGGTGGTGCTCCAAGGACATTGCCACTGTGCCTGAAGAAAGGGCAGTGGACGCTCACAGGCAAAAACAACCGTGTCAGCTTCTCAGATCCTCTCAGTTCCCACTCCTCCTGCTTCCATTTCTCCTGTCACTATGGCCCGTTTCTCTCCCCACTCTTTTCCTCCACCTCTTGGACTCTGCTAATTCTGGCTCTTAGTGCCTCCCTACAGTTCTTCTCGGGCCTCGTCCTGTTTCTGCTTGCTCTGCTCTTGTTGTTCCTCTTTCACCGTCTCACACTGCATTCCCTGGAAGTGTATCTAATTGTGTCCCACTAGCGTTCAGGACAGAGTGTCCCTGTGAGGCAGTGTGGTCATGAGAAGCCAACTCACAGCCACCAACCAGACCACAGAGTGTTTCTTCCAAGCCTTTTGTCTGGGGCAATCGAGCAGGATGATGGAGCCATGTGTTGTGTTATAAGTCGAGGGACCTGCATAGCAGGTACAGCCTTTGGCTGATTTACTTAGAGAGTACAACACAGAGCTTCAAGGCCTAAAGAACACATTTAGTTGGAAGGCTGAGGCAGACGGATCACCAGAGCCCAGCAGTTCGACGCTGGAGTGGCCATGAACGTGTCACTGCACTCCAGCCTGGTGACAGAGTAAAACTCTAACTCAAAAAAAAAAAACAAACAAAAACCACATCTAGTATTTTCCCCCCAAGGGACCAACCCCCCCATTATTTCTATCTATGCAGCATAAACATAAAACAACTCTTGCTGAAAGAAAGATCTTTGTAGAATAAAGGTAATGTGTTTTTTAAATTCTAGGTGATACCACTGGTAGGTGCATGACTGGTTTAAAAACTCTGGAAACCAACGGTCTCAATGACTAAAGGAAAATGAGTTGAATAAGAAAAGATGAAAGGGGATGAGAAAGGCTAAAAGTGACCATGAAATGCATTTGTTTGTTTGTTTGTTTGTTTGTTTGTTTGAATCGGGGTCCTGCTTTGTCACCCAGGCTGGAGTGCAGTGGCATGATCACAGCTCACCACAGTCTCGACCTTCTGGGCTCAGGCATTCCCTCTGCCTCCTGAGTAGCTGGGACTACAGGGAGTGTCACCATACCTGGCTAATTTTTTAATTTTTTGTAGACATATGGTCTAGCTACGTTGTCCAAGCTGGTCTCAGACTCTGGGTTCAAGCATTCTTCCTGCTTTGGCCTTCCAGAGTGCTGAAATTACAAGCATGAGCAACTGCACCCAGCCATGAGATGTTTTTTAGGAAAACAAAGGTTAGCTGGGTGCGGTGGCTCACACCTGTAATCCCAGAACTTTGGGAAGCCAAGGTGAGAAGATTGTCTGAGGCCATGGGTTCGAGACCAACCTGGGCAACATGACGAGACCTTGTGTGTACAATAAATAAAAAAATAATAATAAACTGGGTGTGGTGGCACATGCCTGTGTTTCCAGCTACTTGGAAAGCTGAATCTTCCTGAACTCAGCAGGTCGAGGCAGTAGTAACCGTGAGCTAGCCAGTACACTCCAGCCTGGGTGACAGAGTGAGACTCCAACTCAAAAAAACCCCCCCACACACAAAAGGAAAACAAAGGTTAAAAACGACATTGCTCAGGTATCCCGCACCTGCAGAGTGCAGAGGTGGTAGCTGGGTTTCAATGGTAGCAAGCGACAGCCTTATTAAACCACAGACAGAGTACTAAGATCATGTTCTTATACAGGGTCACTGTGGGGATGCCAACTACTTGAGTGTGCTCAGGGGGATTACAATTTAGGGGCTTTGAAATATGAGTTCTAAAATGTAACAGAAGTGGGAAGCACAGCACTTCTTTAATTTCTTTTTTTTTTTTTTTGAGTTGGAGTCTCACTCCGTCGCCCAGATTGGAGTGCAGTGGCTGCTCCCGGCCACCGCAGCCTTGACCTGCTGGGCTCCAAAGATCCTTCCACCTCAGCCTTCCGAGTAGCTGTAACTACAGGCGCGCATTACCACACCCGGCTAATTTTTTTGATTTATTGTAGAGACGAGGTCTCACCAAGTTGCCCAGGCGGGTCTTGAACCCACAGGCTCAGGCAATCCACTCACCTCAGCCTCCCAAAGCGTGGGATTACAGGCTGAGCCACCGAGCCCAGCTTTTAACTTCATTTTAATAAAGGAAACTTTTTTTTTTGAGTTGAAGTCTCACTGTCGCCCAAACTGGAGTGCAGTGGCACGCTCCCAGCCACCGCAGCCTCAACTTGCTGGGCTCTGGCAATCCTTCTGCCTCAGCCTTCCAAGTGACTCGAACTACAGGCGTGCACTACCATGCCCGGCTAATTTTTGATTTATTGTAGAAACCCGCGGGTTCAGGCAATCCACTCTCCTCGGCCTCCCAAAGTGCTGGGATTACAGACTGAGCCACCGAGCCAGGCCAGGAAACTTTGTTTTATTTACCATTCTGTCTTCCTCTCTTCCCACTGTGATTACTAGTGGGCAGAAATAGGGGATGCTAGCACAAAACTTAAGGAGGCTTCACTCTGGGGCACCAACCCTGCATTTGCAAGAGCCCCAGAGTGAGGTCGTCCTTAAAGGTTGCACCCCGGACTCCTGGCCCTCTGCAGTGCAGGTGTGGTGGTTTAGATTAGACCAATCATTTTACCCCTCTCTTTCTGACCACTGCTAATATGCTCAAACTAAAAATGAAGAATTTCATTTGTATGTGTGTGAGACAGAGAAGGTGAAAATGCAGATTTTTCTAAATGTAAAGAAAAAAAGCTTGATGTTATGTTCACTTAAGAAAAAATTCCTTGGCCAGCGGTGATGGCTTATGCCTGTAATCCCAACACTTTAGGAGGCTTAGGAGGGCCGATTGCTTGAGCCTAAGAGTTCAAGAGCACCTGGGAAACAGCAAAACCTCATCTCTCCAAAAAAATCAAATTATTGAGGCATGGTGTTTCTTACCTGTAGTCCTAGCTACTTGGAAGACTGAGGTGGAAGGATTGCCTGAGTCCAGAGGATGGAGGCTACGGTGGGCTATGATCATGTCTCTATACTCCAGCCTGGGCGACAGTGAAATACCAACTCAAACAAAAATTCTTGTAAACTATCAAGATACTTCTCCTAGCTGAGTTAGTCCCAAGGCTGCTGGGTGGCCCTCTCTGCTCTGTGCATTCCCACATTGGCAACCTGTCCCCTACAGTCCAAGCACTCTCTAGACATCTCATGTTCATCTGTCTTATTAATAATTGGCTGCAACCTTTCCAATTTTCCCCTCTAATAGGCTTGCAAAGTTTTGTTACTTATCATATTCTGAGCTCAATTCTTCTAGATTTTTATATTACTCGTCTAATGCCTTCAGGTAAATTGAAGGATCACCTGAGTAACTCCATGCTGATGAGGAAGGCTGTGAGGCAACACCAGCCTAGACAGGACGAGGGTGTTCTCTGAAAATTACATGGCTTTCCTTACAGCCACGAAAAATGTCCTGCAACAAGTATCTTCCTAGAAAACCTGGGAGCCATTATCATTCATTCCCTCACTGTCTGAGTTGGCACTTAGTCATTCTGATTCATTCATTCATTCCTTACTTTGCAAGTTATGCATACCTCATATGATAAACATGGCATTTCTCTTAATTTTCTTGAAACATATTTCAGGCTTTTGCCCTACTAGAAATATTTATGTCCATTCAGGAAGATTCTTCCAGAAACATTTATTCCTGAGGAAAAATCCTTAGAAACTTTGATGTAGGTGTGTCTGTTGTCAAAACTGTGTTGAAAAATAACTGCCTTTTGATTAATAGTGATGAATCATGTTTTAAAATATCAGATGTTGGTGTTGCAACTCTGGCATAGGATGTTGTGAAGAAATGAACACTTTTGCTCTTACGGGTTCCCAGCACGATGTCCTGAGACTTCGTTTCAGTTTGTTTGCTTGTTTGTGAGAAGCTGGAGCGATCATCTACAGGGCTGCCTGGCTGGGCAGGCTGGTCTCCCAGGGGACACTACCACGGTGGGTCCTTGGGCTTCTCAGGGCAAGAAAGGACTTGTTAGGGCACCTAAAGGTGTTTGGCTTAGGACCGCCTCTTCCTTTAACCAAAACCACATGAAACTGATGTGTGAAACATTCAGTCCAGTTCATTCATATTTAGTACAAAACACACCAGGCCTTATGGTCAAGAGTATGTACAACACTGCTGGCTGCTGACATCCGTCCATAAGAACCCCCTGCAGCCATCTCCATCACAGGGAGGTACATCCCAGGGCACATCATAATCTTATCAGTTGGTCAAGTCATCCTCTTCTGCTTCTCCGCCCGACAGTATTAGGGAGAAAGTGACAATTTCTGAATTGAACTCTTTTTCTAAAAGTCCCCATGCTGATCATTTAAATTCTGCAAGAGTCCTTCTTGAGATCGGTTCTTTTCTTTCACTCACTGTGATGGCCCAGGGGCCCATTTAGTGACATGATATTGCCTTCCTGAGATTGTGTGTTCACCACCCAGCGGGATTAGGGTTCGTACGTTTCTCTAAGCCATGCATTCCCTCACTGCCCCCTCAAAGTCTATCGTTTCTGCAGGCAGTTGATTGCATCTAGCACACGAAGAGTTTCTGCTGACTAGGCCCCGCTGGTGCCACCACGTACAGACAATTTTGACAACGACCACACAAAAGAGAAGAAATGATAGATGTATCTATAAAACCAAAGCAAACTGAAGGCCTGCATTTCCTGCCTCTGCTGAACTTCAGCCTCATTTAAGTATAACAACAAATAAACGTTGCATCTAGGTCTCAAGATTAGAAAGTGCCACTCTCCTAATATACGTGCAGGTGCTCACAGACGCACACTGGAACACATGAAAGAGTAAGTGAGCCAGCGAAAACAGAATTTCATCCCTAAAATCCTGATAATACATATAATCTCTCTTGCCTATGTTTTCACAATCAAGGTTTGTATTTTACACCATTCTCCTAAAAATCTGTTTGCTTTGAACATTTATATTTAAAGACCTATCTGATGGAAACGTAAATGACATCTCACTTGTGCTTTAAGTAGCACGCTGAAAATGCCAGGGTGTGTGGGTTGACTTTGCTTGTTCAAACTCTCACAATAGGCGGAGATGATTGATAACAAGACCAACTTCTCTCCAGCCCCACCTTTTCATCCCCTCCCCCTGCAAGTATAAGTCAGCTTTCTTTCAGTAGCAGGAAGACTAAATTAAAAAAAAAAAAAGTAACTAACTGGTTAGTCAGAATGCTCTCTGGCTGGAAAACCACCATTGGAGGGACCAGGAAATGACCATTTTCAGCCTCTGTGGTCTGTGAGGTATAAACCATATACGTCATCATGTGAAACCAAGGAAACTCATATATTTCAAGAAAATCCCCACTCCCCCCAAGGGTTGTGGAGTTTTGTTTTATGTGAATTGAATTCCTGTATTTTCCTACTGAGCAGCTATGGTTCCTGCTGGAAGGAAACGGAAGACTTCAGTTTCTCTGGAGGGAAGCTTCTCCTTGGGCAACGTGCAGGCCCTGGCTGGAACCCTGCTGCATTTCCTTTCTAGGACACACAGGCTTATCTAAGCTGTGAAGGCGGCACAAAGATAAGACTCATGATGTTTTCCTTGTTACAGAAAAGTCCTCCACTTCCTGTCTGGAGAAACCATGAATGCTTGATTTTGAAGGAACTCCAGCAATTTAAGCATGAAAACGGCCCCTCCTCTTTTATTTAAATTTCACCTTTCCCTTGCATGAGGGCTGCTTCCAAGTTATTCAAAGATGTAGAAACTAGCTGGAAGGTCACTGGGTTCATGGCTGCTTTTAGCTCCTACCCTTGTGTAATACAACCACATTGCGCTTGTTTCTTTAGGTAAGAGCAGAAATGACTGGACGGAAAGCCTGCCTGTCTACGCCATTTGAAGAGAACAGTTCAAGTGCTCAAATACTCTGAAATCTTTTTTAAGAATTCAGAAATAGTAGGAAGCATTGTATCTGAAGTCACAGAATATGTTAATGTTAACCAGTGTGGCTGGAATAAATGTGCAAGCTGATATGTTGATCTCTGATGTATGTAAAGATCTTACTCTTATGTAAATTTACATTGCCCACACGATAAGTTCATTGTCTATAGAGTCCAATTTGATTTTAACATTTTTTTCATGATCGTGTGTGTTCGTCATTTTCTTTTTGGTCTCAATCAACGGTAGCAATTGAAAATAGTTATGGATCCATCCCAGATTCTAGTATAACTTTTGACAAGTTATTCAACATCCTCGTGCCTCAGTTTCCTTATTCATAAAGTGGGAATAACAATAGTATCTACCTCTGAGAGTTTGGCTCTATTTGTTTTTGTTTTTTGAGTTGGAGTCGCACTCTGTCACCCAGGCTGGAGTGCAGTAGCACACTCACGGCCACCGCAGCCTCAACCTGTTGGACTCAGGTGATCCTTCCACCTCAGCCTTCCAAGTAGCTGGAATTACAGGCACCATGCCTGGCTAATCTTTTTACTTATTGTAGAGAAGGGGGGGTCTCATCAAGTTGCCCAGGCTGGTCTTGAACATGTGGGCTCAGGCAATCCTCTCACTTTGGCCTCCCAAAGTGCTGGGATTATAGGCATGAGCCACCGCGCTATTTGTTCATGAAACAAATATACTGCAGGTCCCTGAAGTGTTATTCATTGAAAATATAGTGAAGAGCAATGCTGAATGGCTGTCCCTGACCTCCTGGCTCTTAGGGCTCAGGGAGGGAAATGAACAAATAAGCAAATAAAAAAACAACTAATTTCACTTGGTGTTAAATTATAAAGGAAAAGAACAGGATACTCGGGTGATTTGATTGAAACCAATCAAATCACCCGAGCATCCTGTTCAATTTAAATGCGGAGATATTTAAATGGAAGAATTAAAAAAACTAGCCAGGCAACTGCCAGGTAATGCAGGCAAAGGAAGGAGCAGGTGCAAAGGCCTTGAGGTGTGAATGTCTTTAAAGGCTGAAGAAGCCCAAACAGGTGACTCATGGTTGGAGGAATGTAATGTTGGGCCAAAGGAGTAAACAGGCAATAGGCAGGTCCAGGTGGTGTTGGCTTGTAGGCCAAGGAAAGCAGCTGGAGTTTTCCTGAGTTCAGTGGGAAGTCATTGGAAACCTTTAACCACAGGCAGGACTTGACCTTATTAACATTAAAAAAAAAAAAAAAATAGTCTCTGTCGCCCAGGCTGGAGTGCAGTGGCACACTCACGGCCACTGCATACTCGACCTGCTGGGCTCAGATGGTCCTTCTGCCTCAGCCTTCCAAGTAGCTGAAACCACAGGTGTCACCACCATGCTCAGCTGATTTTTTGATTTATTGTAGAGATGAGGTCTCACTAAGTTGCCCAGGCTGGTCTTGAACCTCTGGACTCAGGCAATTCTCTCACCTCTGCCTCCCAAAGTGCTGGGATTACAGGCATGAGTCACTGCACCTGGTCACCTTATTAACATTTTTAAAAGCGCTTTCTGGCCATGGTGTAGAGAGGAGACTAGGGAAGAAGTGGAAGCCAGGGCTTTCATTGTAAGGATTCAATGAGATAATAAATGTTTAGAATTTGGTGCAATATCTGACACGTGATAATTTCCCACTTCATTTTTATTACTAATTATTATATACATTATTAATAATAGGCCAGGCACAGTGGCTCACGTCTATAATCCCAGCACTTTGGGAGGCAGAGATGAGAGGATTGCCTGAGCCCAGGGGTTCGACACCAGCCTGGGCAATTCGTTGAGCCCTCATCTCTACAATAAGTCTAGAAAAATTAGCTGGGCGTGGTGGCACACGCCTATAGTTCCAGTTACTTGGAAGACTGAGGCAGAAGGACATGGTTGAGGCTGTGGTGGCCGTGAGTTTGCCACTGCACTCCAGCCTGGGTGACAGAGTGAGACTCCAACTCAAAAAAAAAAAAAAAGGGAGAGAGAGAGAGAGAGAGAGAGAGAGCGCTAGCATTTATACTGATCTCAAGATTTGGGAAAGGGTCTTTGTTAGCTATGGAAAATCAAAGATCATGTACTCAGTTCCCCTTACTCTCTGATGGGTATTTGGCACTTTATGACATCTCAGCCTCTAGGAAGTAGGGCAGAACCATATTCCTGTCTCACCAGTGGGGAATCTGAGACACAGTAGGCCTGAGTCTCTTTAGACCAACACAAAGTACAGAACAAGTGTGGGAGCAAAACACTGAGGAACTGTGCCTACTCTTTCAGACCTCTCTAAGCCTCAGTTTTCTCATCTACCAAATGGATGTAATAATTGTGACCACCTTTTAAGGCCACTGTGAGGATTGAGGAAGGGAATTTATTAAAGTGTTTCCATAGTGTCTGTCACATAAAGAGAACTGGAAAATTGTTCATTGCTGAGGTTATTATTGTTATGTGAAGACCAAAGTACCTGCTGTCCTTGATTTGACCCACTTAATTCCAGATAAAAAGGATGGTTTTCGTTTTCTAGGTAGAGCTACTTTGGTACCGGAAAAATTTAGTGTGATGACTTCTGACATCTTTTCTATGACCCTAATTTGACCCTTGAGCCAGGGTGAGACCTGAAGAAGAGCTCCTGGGCCCCTGGCTCCGGTAGTCGGATCCACGAGCATCTTCTCTGAAGTCACAGACTCACAGCTCTGTGAAAGGCGGCCTTCCCAAAGCTGCCCGAAATTACACTTGTAGCCCGGGAGCTTGATAAGCCGAGGGGCCGGGGCTTTGATTCCCTCCGTCTTCTGCTTTTCTAACTCGCAGTAATTATCTTTGTGATGCTCTAATGCTAAATAATGATGCTGCTAATGCGCGCCGTGTTTCGCGCACAGGTGCCAGCTGTTACCTCGCCGGGCAGCTGACCGCGCGGCGCACACTCGGGCGCACTCGCCGGGCCCGGCCCCTGCCCGCACCGGCGAAACAAAGAGCGCCCCCGCCTTCCCACCGATCACCCCGCCCCTCTCCCTCGGCCCTTCCCGGCCCTCGCTCTCCTCCGCCCCTCCCTCCCTCCTTCCCCTCACCGCCCTCCCTCCCACCGGCGGTTTCTTCCTGCAACAGAAATCCAGGAAACCCCCCCCCCCATTTCCTTTACCCACAATTTTCTCCAGAGCCTGACTCACACACATTCTGCTTGAATTTGGAGTTCCCTTTTCTCTGCCCCCCTGAGAAGCCCGGGCTCCCCCATTCATTTCTGGGATACGGGATTGCCAGAGAAGGTTGCTAATTTTTGAGTCTGATAATTGACCTTTCATCATGGGGGCGGGGGGGGGGAGAAAGGCGTATTGAAGACAAATTATCAAAGAACAAATGTGAGGCTGTTGGCTTCACACACACACACACACACACACACACAAAGACCCTTTACATATTTGTCAATAGAGCAGCCTTCAGACAACATCTGCAGGATGAGTCGTTTTCCGTAACTTTAATCTCGTAATTCATTGTTTCTGTGGTGCCGGTTACCGTGGCTGAGAGGGAGGGACGGCAGGCCAGTTTGGCACACAAGCGCATTTCAACGTGAACCGAGGGGTCTGCCCACCTTATGACGAGTGGCAGACTTGTGGTCGAGCAAACAAAAACAAAAACACAAGAGGTGTGGTTGGCGGGGCTGGGGACAAGAGTCGCAGTTTCCGAGCCGAGTGGAGGCTCCTTTCATCTTGACAGCACGCATGCTGCAGGGGTCACAGCACATCTGCTCTGGAGGAAGACAAAGGGCGGGGTGGGGCCCGGCGGCCCGCGCGGGGCTCTGCCGGCCGGGGCCGCGGGCGCCGCGCCGGGCCGGGCGCGGATGGAGGGGCCGGGCCCGAGGCTTTGTGCGCCCGGCCCGGGCCGCCCGCGGCCCCGCCGCAGCGTTTAACCTTCACTTCGCCCCCTTCGCTTCTGGCACCGGAGGAAAGCCGGTCCAGATGGGCGTCCTGAGTGCGACGACGTCCCCTCCCGCCCCCGCGCTCTCGTGCAGATGTCGCACACTGCCCCGGGGCCCCGCCGCGCCGCCCACGGAGGCCGCGGGCCCAGGGCGCCCGGGGGTGGCGGGCGCAACCCGCGCCTGCCCGTCCCCGGGGCCTCTCACGGCCCCTGCCCCGGCCCGGGCCCCTTGGACCCGGCCAGCTCAGGGTGTTTCCGCGGGCGTCCCCGGGAACAATGGCGAGCCTCTGCTCCGCCGGCTGGAGGGCGTCGTCCCGGCAGCCGGCGCGTCCCTCGGGGCTGAGCTCCGAGCCGTCCCTGCGGCCCTCGGCTGGGCCGCCCCGCGGGGCGCTGGGGCCGGGCCGGGCCGGGCGGGGACATCTGCGGCCCCAGAGACCCGCGCTCACCGACGAGTGTCGCCCACGCCGGGCAGGTCTGTGGAGACGGGCCACGCCGTGACAGGCCGGAGGCGGCTCGAGGGATCCATAATTTATGATGTTGTTCTTACCAATCCGGTTTGGGATTTCACAAGCGTTGCCTGTTTCCTTCCCATTTGTTGCCTATGTCCGTCCTTTTGGAGAAAAGTCGTTCTCCTCCCCAAGACAGAAGCAGTTGCCGTATTGAATTAACGTGACGTGGGGGGAAAAAGTGGGATTCTGCTTGGATTGATCGGGGAGCTGAGGGGAACACGGGTAAGGGGGCGGGGCTGAGAGTGTGCCTTAGTCTACTGGGCACCCTCCACTAATTTTACTCAGAGTAAGTAGGAAAAAATTACCCTCTTCTCTGAGAGTTGGGCTGGAGCGTTTGTGCTGAGAGGCAGTGACAGCAGACCTTCTTATTTCTGCCCCCAATCACCTTCCTCATTTACAAGTAAGGCCCTTGGAGTGATTCTGTTTATTTGTTTATTTATTTTAGCACCGCAGGTTAGAAAAACTGAAGACTTGGATCATGGGGAGGGAAGGGATTTATTGTGTCTCCTTAAAGCCCCCAATCCTGGCTGACCCCTGGGGGGCGTCCCATTGCACTGCAGCTTCTGGTGTTCCTAACTTAGGATACATTTGGGAACCCTTTGGCAAAGGGTCTCCTGTCCTGAAAATTCCTTAAATTGCTTTCGTGATTGGGGAAAACTTGATGGGTGTTATCAAGTGTTAGTAAATGAGTAAGTGACAGTTGCAACAGAGGGCCCCAAGCTAAGTTGGGGGAAGTTTTCTTCCAGGCCAACTTTGCTCTTTTTTATTCTTGAAAAGAAATGTATTCTAGACCCCTTCCTTTTCCCTTTTTGGACCTGGTGTTGCTAAAAGGAACTCAGACCAGACCAATTGTTGAAGTACTTGCCATGGCCATCTCTGCAACAAGCCAGTGAGGGCTGAGTCAGAAGAGGCTTGACATGCTCAGATCCACCCTGGTTGCTATCAGGGTGGAGGAGGTGGGGGGAGGAAGAGGAGGGAGTCTGGCCCAGGGCTGCTCTCCTCCCTCCCAGGAGTTGAGGGGACAGGCCTGGGAGGAGCTGTGAGATCCAGAGCCAGCAGCCCCTGCAGATGGCTGGGTCATTTTGTGGTTTACAAATGACCAAGTCAGGTTGAAGCCACAGTCACTGTGGTTACAGGCAGCCGTGATTAGTCACACGGTTAGTGACCCAGTTATGGCACAGTCTCTTTTAGGAAAGGACATTATTCGACATCTTGCTAGCTTGATTTCAGAAACAGTCCATGTTGACAAGGACAATGAAAACTGCGGGGGGAGGGGTGGTGTAAACCTAGGGTGTGTGTCCGGGTATGCCAGGGGTGGTTTGCTGAAAGGGAGCTGCTCTGGGGTGTGGCTTTTGAGGTAACTGAACTTTGACTAGGCATTGCTTTCCAAGTTCAGGGATGATGCTTTCTAAGGGGAGTCTCCAAGGGGCCTGGGGAAGAAAGAAAAGTGCCTCCCTCCTGGCTCAGGAGCTTCAACTTGGCTTGTGTATTTGTGGTCATCTGTAAAATGAAGGCAGGAAGAGGAAGAAGAACCCTAAAAATGGAGACTTGTGTGGGTTTTCGCTTTTTAAAAATAGCATTTCTTTTACCACAATGGTGCAGGAACTTGTAAACATGAATCCCCAGCAGTTGTAAACAAATTAGTCTAAGTTCTTTTATCTGAAAAGTAGAGCATGCAAGTCAATGTCTCTCTGTCTCTGTTTTCTCTCTCTCTCTCTCTCTCTTTCTCTCTCTCTCTCTCTCTCTCTTTTTTTTTTTACAAAGAGAAAATGCAAAACAAAAAGTCCCCCTCCTCTTAAAGGCTTCTTTTCTGGTGAGTGTTTGCCCAGGAACAAACAGTCTTTTATTTGAATGGTCTCCAAAAGTTCATAAGCAAAAAAAGTGTCCAATGTCTGGTTGCCCACAATACAATCTCCGGCTACATAGTGGAGCTTTTCTGTCCTGAATTTGTGATCTGCTATCAGAGTCCTTTAATTTCTCTGAACAGAAGGCTCTTTGGGAGAAGAAAGGATGGGGGTGGGGAGCAACGTTGAAATCGGGTCTTTTTTTTCCCCCTTTTGCTGTTTTCTTCTAGTCAGCAAGTAGTGCTTGAATTCTTCTGATCTTTCCCAGCATCTTACGGAGGTGAGGGCCACGGAAGGGTTAAAGGGGGCCGCAGGCAGGTTTCCCTGCAGGGGTGGGGCAGCTGGGCAGACGCCACCCACTCCTGCCGCCCTTTATGTCCTTTGGAGATTTTCCTTTTGCAGCGTGCTTAATACAATCTTCAGTGATGACCGTCTTTTTAAAGCCATGGGTTTCCTTTAACTGTCAGGAGTCTACAGATGATTCTCAACATTCCAAATGTAGTATCTTGGTGAGATGAAAGGAGAGAGGCAGCCGATTAGGGAGAAGATGAACTATTGTTTTAAAGAGATGGGCAAAAATAATGATTTGCAACTAAATTTTAATTGTGGATAAACAAATCATTTTAAATGTTGGGCCTTTTTTTTTGGATTGAAGCTTCCATTTCAATGAATTCACTCTGACACACTTTTTCTGAGCAGCCACAGTGAAAGCCAGGACGTGTTCTGGGTGCCCAGAATCCAGGAGACAGCAAGACACCCCAAGGCCAGGCTTTCATGGATCTTATATTTTAGGGGGGGGGAGCTAACAAGTAATTTTTAGGCCGGGCTCGGTGGCTCAGCCTGTAATCCCGTGCTTTGGGAGGCCAAGGTGAGTGAATTGCCTGAGCCCGCAGGTTCGAGACCCGCCTGGGCAACTTGGCGAGACCTCATCTCTACAATAAATCGGAAAAAATTAGCTGGGCGTGGTAGCACGTGCCTGTAGTTCCAGCTACTTGGAAGGCTGAGGCGGAAGGATCGCTGGAGCCCAGCAGGTCGAGGCTGTGATGGCCGGGAGCGTGCCACTGCACTCCAGTCTGGGCGACGGAGGGAGACTCCAACTCAAAAAAAAAAAAAAAAGTAATTTTTAATAACTTTCAGGACCAGGCATGGTGGTTTACGCCTGTAATCCCAGCACTTAGGGAGGCGGAGGCAGGAGACCAGCCTGAGCAACATAGTGAGACCTTGTATCTACCAAAAAAAAAAAAATTGCTGCTTGTGGTAGCACACATCTGTAGTCTCAGCTACTTGGGAGGCTGAGATGGAAGGAACTCTGGAGCCCAGGAGGTCAAGACTGGAGTGAGCTGTGATCGATCGTGCCACTGCACTCTAGCCCGGGTGTCATAGTGAGACACTGAATCAAAATCAAAACAAAACAAGACGAAGAAGAAAGAAAGGAAACTTTTGGATAGTGATCAGTGCTTTGAAGATAAAACAGGACAAAGAGAAGGCCTCTTTGAGGAGTTAATATTTGAGCTGAGACCTAAAAACAGCCATGGTGCCACTTGGGAGAAACGGAACAGGCAGAAAGACTCATGAAGACCTAAGGCTGGGAGCCGCGTGGAGGTCCCTGTCACAGAGTTGGGGAGATATAGAGCGGAGGGCGACTCAGGGTTCCTTCACGGACTCTTTGGTGCTTGCCAGAGTTGGCGATCAGCAAAACCCCAGGGGCACTGTCATCACTGTGGCCTGTCTACAACAAGCATCTGAGGTGATTCAGGCCCACTTGCAAGACAGCAAAAACAGCTGAGGGGTTGGACCCTGTCCCCTTTATCTGCAAATCTCCTTTGCCTTGACTTTAAAGCCAGTGTATTTATTGAAAGCAGGAGACTCAGCTAACTCAGAGAAAAAAAAAGTGGTGTCTGAGATGGAAGAGGGGGAGGTTTAGAAGTGTGTGTCTTGTGGAGTTGGCAGACTGGTGGGGACAGGCTCGGCTTACATCATTTTGAGAAGAGACATCCATGACCCTGATTTTGTGCTCACCAGAAGCAATCCCCCCAGACCTCACTGTGGCTTCCTTTCTTCTCTTCCTTTGAGTCTTCATGTCCATATATATCTCAAGGGCCTGACATTCTGTCCCGCAAATCTTCAAATGTCTTCTATCCCGGGATGCCCCTTACTCATGTTCCCTGGTCTGGGAGTGAGTTTGACCCGTCTCTCCCATAAGAACCCGTCTCTCTCCTCACTTCCTGCTTTTCTTTTTCTCAAACTTAGATTCTTGACAGAAAGGGTTTTCCAGTCCTTGAGCAGAATCCGAGGGAGAGAAAGAAATAAAAGAATATGAAATGAGGCAGCAGGAAGAGAAGGAACTAAGGATTGGGGTGGGAGAATTCTCCTGCCTTCATCCCCAGGTCTCCATGTTGGGGAAGATAATTGTTTTCATGTGTTTATTTATATGCTATGATTAGATTCTTCTGACCTTTTTTTAAATGGGGTGCTATGGACACCCCAGCTATTTGCCTCAGGCAAGCCTCTACAGTGGGATCTCTAAATGGGTTGGTCTGCCCACCTCCCACCCTCTCAGGGCCTCCGCTTCTGCCTGGGCTGCAGGGAGCTTTCCACAGGGGTGCTGGGAAGTTGGGAGCTGTTCCCTATCTCCACACTGCCAGCGCTCATTGGTCCTTTGGCCTGTTGAAAAGCACTCTGCATGGCAACCCTGGGTTGCATTTCCCGTCAGGGTGGGGAGAAGTTTCTGGAGCAGCCACCCTTGCTTATTCTGCCAGGCAGAGGTAGCCGTATCGCAGAGGCAGGGATGCTCTCCGGGCCTGGGCCTCCTCTCCTGCCGTCTGACTATCACCCTTTTCTTGGTCTCCCCTCATCAGAAGAGTAGCTAGGCTGCCTATCTTCTCCCACTTCAATACTCTTCCAGAATAGAGATTTCTGCTTTGTTCTATCAAGCTATCTAGAGTCACAGAAAACTGACATTCCCATTCCCCCAACTCCATCATTCCATCTTTCTCTTCATCTCCCAAGTTCCAGCTCTGAGTTCCAAGACAGACGGTCTGAACCCTAGCCCGGCTGTTTATTGCCGATGGCCTTGATAAGGTATAGGACTTCTTGGAGCCTCAGTTAACTCATCTGTAAAATGAGGATAATGATAGCATCCATCTTATGGGGTTGCTGTGAGAATTAAGCAAGGTCTTCGATGAAGAGTTCCTTGAAACATGCCTAGCCCTGGAAAGGGCTCACATACATGCTGGCCATTGCAATGATCAGCATTGAATCTTGCGAGCCAACTTCTGCTCAAACTCCCCCTTGGCTTTGTAACCTCATAGAATGCTCTGGATAGCCTCTGATCTCTGCCTTCTTCTCTTTCTCTCCATTTTTTTTTTGAGTGGGAGTCTCACTCTGTCGCCCTGGCTGGAGTGCAATGGCATGCTCACTACCACCACAGCGGTGACCTGATGAGCTCAGGTGATTCTTCTGCTTCAGCCTTCCAAGTAGCTGGAAAAACAGGCTTGCACCACCATGCCTGGATGATTTTTTGATTTATTGTAGAGATGTGGTCTCGTCATGTTGCTCAGGTTGGAACCCCTGAGGTCAGGCAATCCTCTCAACTCTAACTCCCAAAGTGCTGGAATTACAAGCATGTGCCACTGCGCCCAGCTTCTCTCTCTTCTTGAAGTCCTCCTTCCATCAGAGGGAGTCCTGTTGGCCCCTGCAGTCAGCTCACATCTGGAATGTTCCTCATTCATCCTGTGACTATTCACTCTACACAGGTCAACTCCAAATTGTCATCTCTAGCCTTCTCTCTGCAGCTGGCATCCTGTGACTCTAAGTTACTCTTGGACTTCTTGTGCCATCACAGACCCAATCTGTCTGAAAACCAAATTCCTATCTTTCTTCTAGAGCAGAACTCCTCTCCCCACTTTCAATTTTGTGGCTCCATTCTTGCTTCCATCTCTTCCTGAATATTCTTCCCTGCCAAAGCCTTCATCCACTGAGACTCTGGGTGCCAAGCATCATTGTTCACATTGCCTCCTTATTACAGTTATTTCTTCTTCAAGACTGCCATATGTGTTTTGTTCCTGGGCACCTCATGGCTGTGATGCTCTAGTTGCCATTTAACCTGCCCCCAGGCTCTAAGTTCTACTCTATGATCACAGTATGGGTTCAGCACTGGGGATGTAACTGAGTAATTCCCTGCCTGCAGGGAGTTTACAGACAATCCAGGGAGAGAGAAAATACAAACAGGTAATTAACAATGAAGTCTGGCAAGTGCTCCGTGTGGTCAGCTACAGGTCACAGGACTACATAATCTTGAGCGTAAGGAATAAGATAGGCTTGGTGGAAGATGTTAAATCTAAGCTGAGGCCCAGGAGAAGAGTAAGAGTCCTCCAAGTAGGGAAAGAGTTCTACACAGAGAGGCACAGAGTAAACAAAATGTCTTCAGGCAGAGAAGCATGCCATTTTTGAGGAACTGAAATGTTTGGTCTGGGCAGAGTGTGGGTGGGATGCTGAGAGATAGGACTGAAGAGAGGATACAATGCACATGAGTTTTGATTTTACCTTAAAAGGAAAGCCAACCGGGCTCAGTGGCTCAGCCTGTAATCCCAGCACTTTGGGAGACCAAGGCGAGTAGATTGACTGAGCCTGCAGGTTTGAGACCAGCCCGGGCAACTTGACAAGACCTCGTCTCTACAATAAAATAAAAAATAGCCGGGCGTGGTAGCATGCGCCTGTAGTTCCGGCTACTTGAAAGGCTGAGGCAAAAGGATCACTGGACCCAAGAAGGTCATCACTGGGGTGGCTGTGAGCATGCCACTGCACTCCAGCCTGGGTGAAGGAGTGAGACTCCAACTCAAAAAAAAAGGAAAGCCATGGGAGGATTTTCAATACTGGAGTGTGTGTATGTACACACATGCACGCTGTTCAGACTTGAGTATGGGTTATTGAAAAGAGCAAGGTCAAGACAGGGAAACCAATGAGGAGACTGCTGTGTATCCCAGATGGGACATGATGGAGCCTGGGCTGGAGTGGGGCAGCAGAAAGGCACAGAAGCAGATGGATGGGGCAGTATTTGAGAGGACTCGTGGCAGGTTGGATTCAGGAGGCAAGGTGAAGAAGGGGAAAAGGTTGAGGAGAACCCTCAGATTTCTGACTTGAGCAACTGGGAGACTATTAGTGACGTTTACTGAGATTGGAAACACTGGAGGAAGTGGGGAGGGGAAGTGACTGGGTTTGCTTTTGTGCATGTTGGGTCTGAGAGACATCCATATGGACATGAGTTTGGGAACACTGGTCATCACTGGCAAAGCCGTGCAGCGACTTGAGATTATGATAATTTGTATGTTTGTTTCTGCTGTAGTTTTAGATCTTTTGGTTGAAAGGAAAGAAATCACGCAAGCTGGCTCAAGGAAAGTGTGATATTGAGTACTGAAGGCTTTATGGGAAACAGTGAGGGTGAAACAGCTCTTCTGGACTACACAGGGTCACTTGTTCCTCTATTTCTCTTCTTCCCACCCCTTGGTCTTCTCTGCTTATTCTTGGGGGCTCCATTCTCTTGTAGAACTGACTGCTTTTTTTCTGCCCCCAAGTGACTTAAGATCTGAGTTGAAAAGCTTCAATTTTATCAAAACTTGTAATTCTCTTTATGCAAATTCTTGGGAATAGTGGATCTGATTGGTCACTGAGAAGTTAATGGTGG
This sequence comes from Tarsius wallacei, assembly GCA_963574415.1. Lineage (NCBI taxonomy): Eukaryota > Metazoa > Chordata > Mammalia > Primates > Tarsiidae > Tarsius > Tarsius wallacei. Next base: position 7,959 of record CAUYQG010050125.1, on the reverse strand, counting down.
AGGGGAACTTTGGGTCAGGTGACCATTCTTGATCCAATCAGTGACAACAGTATTTGTGTGTGTGTGTATGTGTGTGTGTGAAGAGATTCTGTATAAGGGGTGTGGTCAAGCCAATTGTGCAGTAGAGTAGGCAATTTTTGATAGGGTGGGATGTTCATACTTAGTTACTTGTCTAACCTATTCAGTGTTGATTTTGCTGCTACTGTGTCTTTCATATGACAGGAAGAAAGTGCACAGGCAGACAAAGCTGAGTTTGAATGGCCCCTTTACCAGTGAGATCTTGGGCAATTTCCTTGTCCTCTCAAATCTTCAGTTCCCTACTCTGTAAAATCAGTGATGATGTCTCCTTTACCAGCAGAGGGAATTAAATGAGATAACACTGTGACACGCCTGGCAGATGGTAGGAATCATTCATGAGTGCTCCTTTCTTCCTGTTACTTCTTCTTATGCTGGTTCAAGTCATTGTTTTTTCAGAAAACAGAAATTGTACTTGTTAAGTCACTTTTAGTAGTGATTCCTATGCATTTGCATTGTGCATATTAGAATTATCATTTATTTTATTCAGTTAAAAAGTAATGGTAACCACTCAATAACATTTGGGAAAATTGAGACAAGGAAAAATTATTTACTCAGAATCATGCCATCTAAATAAAAACACATAAGCTATTTGAATTATTTTTTTCTAGGCATCTTTTGCTTTTACATAATAGAATCATAATTTACATACAATAAAAATGCAGTGTTTGGCCAGGCCTTGGGAGGCCGAGGTGAGTGAATTGCCTGAGCCCGCAGATTCGAGACCCACCTGGGCAACTTGGCGAGACCTCATCTCTACAATAAATCAAAAAATGAGCCGGGCATGGTAGCGCACGCCTGTAGTTCCAGCTACTCGGAAGGCTGAGGCGGAGGGATTGCCGGAGCCCAGCAGGTCGAGGCTGTGGTGGCCGGGAGCAGCCACTGCACTCCAGTCTGGGTGACAGAGTAAGACTCCAATTAAAAAAAAAAAAATGCTGTGTTTTAAGATGTTTAAACCTCAATTATTTGCATAATGAAACATATACTTTGAAAACATTTGATTTTCAGAAATCTAGACTATCTTACTCAAGTTTCCTCTGTTTTGTCCAGAACATCTCAAGATAGGCAGTGTTCAGTGAGAACCATATTGGATTCTATAAAATTGCAGCTATGTTCCAGGCAAGAGCTGTGTCCATTCAACTGCACTTTGAGATGTTCAATTTAATGCAGGGCTAATGAGGCCAAGCCATAGGTTTCATCCTCACACGAGCCAATTAGCCTTTCTAATTGCCACATCCACAGATTTTTACCCCAATCTCAGTTTCCCACCTTGCAAATAAGTGCCAAGGGTCATGAGGAAGACTGAAAGAGAACATGGAGAATTCAGTGCAAATCCATTACCGTTACTAGACAGTCCACTCAACACCTTTTTTTTTTTTTTGAGTTGAAGTCCACTCTATCGCCCAGGTTGGAGTGCAGTGGCACGCTCACGGCTACCCCAGTGTCAACCTGCTGGGCTCAGGCAATCCTTCCACCTCAGCCTTCCAAGTAGCCAAAACTACAGGTGTGGCTATCAGTCCTGACTAATTTTTTATTTTTTATTGTAGAGATGAAGTTTCACCAAGTTGCCCAGGCTGTTCTCAAACCTGTGGGCTCAGGCAATCCTCTCACCTCGGCCTCCAAAAGTGCTGGGATTACAGTCTTGAACCACTGCACCCTGACTCACTTAGCAACTTTATCTTTGAACCATTAGGTGAACTTGGAGCAGTGAAGTGGGGGAATGGGGAGGGGAGCTTCATAGGCAAAATTAGAATATTTCGTGATTGAACAATTGTTGAATTTTAGAAAGTTCTAGATCCACCTAGTCCAGAAGTAGCATTTTTTTCAAGGATGTCGCATGTAAAAATCTCCTAGCTTCAAATGAAACAGCAGCAAGCAGCTCTAAACAATGATGAAAACTACAGAATTCCTTAGGCAAGGATGTCCTTCTCTAAATAAATGCCACTTAGCTGGTTGCAGTGAGTTAGTGATCCTGACAGAAGTAAAGGGTAACTACAGGTTGTGCCATGACTTGAATAAGCTTTGGAGAAGATCAGGAAAGTACTTGTGAGAGGTTGGAGAAATTTGAATACGCTCACTGTCTTAGTCCAGCCAGCCTGCTATAACAGAATCTCGTAGACTGGTGAGGGGCTTACCAATAACATACATTGATTGCTTATGGGTTTGGAGGCTGGGAAGTCCAAGATCAAGTCTCAGGCAGTTTAAGTGTCTGGGGAGGCCCTGCTTCCTACTTTGTAGATAGTGTCTTCCAGTTGCGTCATCACATGGAAGCGGAGGGGAGCCTCCTTCAGACCTCCTTTATAAAGGCACAAATCTCATTCATAAGGGCTCTGTTCTCATGACCTAATCACCTCCAAAAGGTCCCATCTCCTAATACCACAACCTTGGGGGTTAGGATTTCAGCATATTAATTTGGGGGGACATAAATATCTAGATCATAGCACCCACTAGCCCATTTACCTGAAGTCATCTTAGAGCAGACACAGATTTTAAAAATCCAGTAGAGAAAAATGCATCATGCTATTGGGAAAATTTCTATAGAGACACCAAATATTTATCATTGAGTATCTGCATTGGGCATTAGCAGTCTTAGCTCTACCATTCATTTTCTGTGCATTGAGGTGCTTGATTTGGGATGACTTGCTTACCTGCCCACCGCTTCTTACAATTTCACGGAGAAGATCCATGCTGTTCAGAAAAACATTTGTGGGTCCCATGAGCTCCCTCACCCAAGCGACAGGCATTTGTGCCATATGGATATTACTCTCACCCTCTGTGTTTCAGTGCGGAGCTTGAAGAAGGCAGGAGACTTGCTTCTTCCATGTCGTGGCTGTTCGTCAACATTCACACATTCGCTCCACGGGTGTAGGGACACACCAGAGCAGCGAGCCCCAACCTTTTTGGCATCAGGGACCAGTTTTGTGGAAGACAGTTTTTCCACAGACGGGGGATGGGATGGGGAAAACATCAGGCAATGGATTCTCATAAGGAGGGTGCAACCTAGATCCCTTGCATGCTCCTATGGGAATCTAATGCCACTGCTGATGTGACAGGAGGTGGAGCCTCACTGGCCCACCAGCCACTTACCTCCTGCTGTGTGGTCCAGTTCCTAACAGGCCACATGTTTGTGGGCCCCAGGGTTTGGGGACCTCTGCTCCAGAGGAGAAAACGTGTGTCACTGAAGCTCTTGGGCTGCTTTTGCAGCATGGGGATTTTTTTCCCCCCCAAAGTTCTCTTTTCCAGAGCACACAGTTCAAAGAGCACACAGTTCATTGCATGCTTGAACCTTGTTGAGCTGCTGTTTGATATTGTTCTTGCTTGTTACCACATTGGTGGCATCAAATGTCCTTATTGATTTTTGCCTGATTGGTCCAACCTGGAACAGGATCAGCTTTGTAAATGGGACATCTTGTGGGCTGAAATATGAGATTTGTTTGAACAAACCACTCTTCACCATTATCTCTCCATGGGAACCAAGAAAAGGCAACTGCTGAATTTTGTCTTGGCTTTCTCTCTGGTGATCCCTCGCACTCCTCCTAGTCTTCCCTTTCTCTCCAGCCACTTTCTCCCCCTACTTACCACAAACAAAACAAAACAAAACCCAAACAATACTCACTGAACTCCCGAATTATCCCCTGGGCCCCTGAAGCAGACAGAACTGAATCATTCTGGCTGCTGATTGAGTGGAGGATGTTGGAAAAAAAAGTACTATTGTGTAAGTTAAGGAAAGGGTCAGAGAACTGAAAAGATGGCAGCTGTGTTAAGGGGCTTCTGTGCTGGGATTCTCCTTTTAAGCTACCCAAAGGCATTACATTGAGAACTGCAACCTTGGAGATATGACAAAAGAACAGAATTTTCGTGGTTTTTTTTAAAATTTATTTTTTGTGTGTAAGTGAAATTCTGCTGTTTCCCAAGGATTCCCACGTGAAGCTTTACATATTTTTCATGTCAGCTCCATTCCCTGCTACCTTTGTTTTCCAGCCTGCCTTCCCTTAACAGCTGGACACATCACCCGTTCCATTTTTCTATTGGTTGTGACTGAAGTAGCTTGAGGTCAATTATTTCTCCAGCAATTGACAAAGAATCTTGATGAAGAGGAAAGTGACATTGTCCCTTAAACAACACCGCTCCCTCCTCCCCCTGCCCTCCCGGCTGAGAGGAGAGAGGAGGGCGGACTTTCCTTTTGCATGGAGCCCAGCAGGGCAGTGGCGGTGGGGGTCTGTGGAAGTGCGTGGGTAACATATGGTAAGTGGAGAAAATATTTATATTCATGGTGAAAGAGCAGGAGAAGAACCAGAGAAGGTCGTTCCACAGAGATTTCAAGCAGGAGACACACAGACTCGATATGCTGTCTTTGGCCTGGATACCACACACAATTTAAAGACAGAGTTTTGTTTTTGCTGTTTCTCTGCCACCTTTACACCCAACAGATTTACATCCAAATTGTTGGCAGTCCGAAAGACGGAATATTCCTCGCCTGTAAACTTAACGAGAAAGTATCACACTGGTCCCTTGCCCGGCCCTAGCCAGGCTGCAAGCCGCCCCCCTCCGACCCCCTCCCGCCTCTGTCCCCAAAGACCAGGATTCAAAGCCGCTGTCCCCTGTGCCTGCGCCTTGGGCCTGGCGGCGTTTGTTGTTTTGACTGGGCGGTTGGGTGAGGCGGAGCGCACAGGCAGAGTGGGCATTTGGGGCGACTGGTTCTTGGGGGAAGATATGAATAATTAATAGGTGTTAGATTACTTTCTGATGAGACACATGAAACCTCTAGTTCCTCGGTGCTTTCAGCAGGCATTGTGCATCACGGCTTCTAAGCAAGGTAAAGGGCCCTCTTTCGGTCCCCAGGGGCAAAATTCGCGGCTGACCCGCGGTACCACAATCAAACGCACGCGGGGCGGGGTGGGGACACGTCTGTTGTCCGAGCGCCAGTCCCGCAACCGGACAATCAAGTCCACGCGTCCGCTCCGACCGACCGACGCGAGGACAGACAGACCGCCACGTGGGCGCGTGTTCTCGCCCCAAGTGGTTGTAGTTGCGCGCGTCCCCGCACCAAGACCGCAGGGGACACGTGTGCAGACTAGTGTGTAGAGTGGAGGAAACGAAGGGGAGGGTCGCTTCCCATCTCGTCGTCGGAAGTTTACCCCTCCTTCCCGGGCGTGTAGGAAGCGAGGGCGAGAGGGCAGGAGGGGGCTTTCGGCGGAGACCCTCCGGAGCTCCTCGGCTCTGCAAAACTCTTGTCTGGGGCCCCTTCCTCTCCGCTCCCCCCAGATTCCAGTTCCCGAGGGGGTTAGCGAGGTGGGATACAGGTGCGTCTGGGTCCTCGGTGGCGAAGGGTTCCCCCACCCCAGGACCCCTCGCCGAGTAACCCATAAACCAGCGGCCTGCAGAACTAAGGCCACGCTTAATGGATTCTTGCAGATAAAAGAGCTCGGCTACCTTTCTTTCCTTTAATGGCCCCTGAGGCTAATGTCTTAAAGAGGAAACAAAGGGATTGTTTTACAGCACACAAGCGGGGATGGGGGGTGGGGGGTGGGGAGAGGCGCATCGAGGTGGGGGTGGGGAACAGGGCACTGGATACGCGGGTGGGGGGAGGTGACCCCTGCTTCTTAACCCTTCACCTCCCGCGGCCGCCCAGGTCTCCCCGAGCCTCGCACCCGCACCCACAACCCGGAAAGGGGAGAGGAGACGAGCGCGCCTGGAAGCGACAGCCCTGTGACCCGACCTCCAGTTTTCACTCCCTTCCCCGTCTTCTTTCAAAGAACTTATGCAAAGGAGAACGTTAGCGATCAGGGGACCCACATCTCGTGAGCTGCACTTTTGAAAGGCAATCCAAGACGGGGCGAGGCCCGAGTGACACTCAGGACCAGCGCGTGGCCTTGCCACCGGGGCCCAGACTCGGACGACAGGAGGCGGGCGCGCCTGGGGCTGGGCTCGGTGCGCGGGGAGAGCACCCGGGGAAGGCCCGGGGAGAGCAGCGCAGCTCGGAAATGCGGCCAGCCCCTAGCCCGCGAGCTCCCCCGGGTCTCCTAGCAGGCGCCGCGCTCAGGTGTGAGTGGTGTGTGCTCCGGCCCCGGGGTCTCTTACAGGAAGTTTACATTTGCAAACTGCTGAGGGGTTGAGAGGGAGAGTCCTAGTCGCTTCTGCTTCCTGGCTTTTTGTTCTGGCTCCAGGAAAAGATCAAAACAATAGTTAAATAGCAATTGAAGACAAGCGATGTAAGAAATAAACAACTCAACAACAAAAATGCCCACAGGGATGATTTTAAAAACCCTTTATTATGGAAATCATCGCACAAACACAAAAGGAGAGGAAAACGGCATTCTGCAGCAGTCTCAAACTTGAGCAAGCATCGGTCTCAGCAGGCAGAATCCTCTGGAGGGCTTGTTAAAACACAGATTGCTGGGCCCCACCTTCGGAGTTTTTGTTGTTGTTGTCGAACTAGATCTGGGATCAGGCCCTTGCCTGAGAATGTGCAACTTGTTAGAGCTCCCAGGTGCTGTCACTTGTGATCTGGAAACACACCTCGGGACCCACTGGCACAATAAATCCCCATGTCACCCTCTCCCACCTTCAGTAAGTCTCACACGCCTTTTCCCTGCTTCTTCTGTCCCCTCCCTCAATTTGTTTGGTTTGCTGGAGGACTGTAAAGCAAATTCCAGTCATCCTGTCATTTCACCCATATGGACGGTTTTTGATTCAGTAGTTACTTAAGCTGAAGGACTGAATGTTAGGGAACTACTGGGAAAGCCTTTTATATGCTTCCAAGAAAGCCAGCCTCCCTTTTGGTCATTTCATACTGGGGTGCAGTCCAGCACCTCTCTCTGCGATAGCCATGCCTGCATCTTGGTTCTGGGACCACCCTTCAAGAGTTGCGCTCCAGCAAAATTTGTCAGGTGCCGGAATGCCACTGGATCTTCCGGCAAGCTGGTCTGGCCTGGCTGGGACACCTACCTGGTTCCCATCTCTCCGCTTTAGGTCATTGTCTCCAATTTGTCATCATGGACTCCCGAGACCATCATTTCTCCTGAAGTACTTTCCTGGGAAGGCACCTTCTCCATGGATGGAGCTTTGAACTCCTGGGGATAGGGTGGTACCCACAACAGTGCAAGCTCACAATGATGTTTTGTGTGGGTTGCATACTTCTCTAAGGATCCTAGGTTTATACCTTCCTGAGGGAAGCTGCTCTGGACTACCTGCCCCTTCTTATAACTGCTGGTTTTGGGAAAGGAGAGATTCTATCTGTAACTTCTGATGATGGCCACCGTCATCAGAAGAAAGCCTTGATTGATGGGTCCTGACATAGTCTGGCCCTGTGTTGCTTTTATTCCAGAGAGGCGCAAGTTCCCTGTTATATTTCACTTGACTAGTCTTCAGTGTGTAGCCTCTACCCAGACCCCTTGACCCTCCATTGGGCCACTCTCAAACAAGCCTTCCTTCTTTCCCTTCACTCCCTATCCTGGTTTAGGGTCACTTTCTTCTACCTGTTTTTCTCATCCTGACTCCTCACAATCCCTACCCCCACTCCAGCCCTCAGAGGCCACTCAGGCTGTTACAAAGTTTGTACTCTCACATGCTGGTTCTTCTGTCTAGGATCTCACTCTGTTGCCCAGACTGGAGAGCCGTGACACAATCACAAATCACAAATCACTGCATCCTCAACCTCCTGGGCTCAGGCGAAACTTCCACCTAAGCTTTCCAAGTAGCTGGGACTACAGGTACACACTGCTGTGCCAGGTTTATTGTTTTTTTTTTTTTTTTTTTTTTTTTTTTTTTTTTTTTTTTTTTTGTTATGATTAAATGTTGCCAACGAGGTGGAACAAAAAAGGGGGGTGAAAAACACACCCCACCAAAAACAACAAAAGGCAGGGGTTGTTATGGAGGTGCAAA
>CAUYQG010050124.1:0-29121 GCA_963574415.1 Tarsius wallacei | reverse complement strand
AGTGGATTGCCTGAGCCCGCGGGTTCGAGACCCGCCTGGGCAAGCGAGACCTCATCTCTACAAGAAATCAAAAAATTAGCCGGGCGTGGTAGCGCGCGCCTGTAGTTCCAGCTACTTGGAAGGCTGAGGCGGAAGGATCGCTGGAGCCCAGCAGGTCGAGGCTGTGGGGGGCGGGAGCGGCCACTGCACTCCAGTCTGGGCGACGGAGTGAGACTCCAACTCAAAAAAATAAATAAATAAATAAAAGATATTATGAGTCTACTGTATGGTCATAGCATACGGCAGCTTCTCTTCGGAAAGTCATTCTTCCTTTTCCCAATGCACGCCCCCAGTGGAAGAATCTGAATTGTCAAAATGATGTGAGTTCCCCTATAGTTAAGCACGTAAGAGGGGAAAAAAAGGTGAAATCGAATTTAAAATCGTTTGAAAAATAATTCCCTGCCAAAATATCACTTTCTGCTCAGTTTAAAAAAGCTCCACCCCCATTTGCAATTCAAGGTCTTCCTTGGGCGTTTTCTGTGTCCTTCTTTTGCATCACATTGGCAGACAATATGCTTAACGGCACACAATGATCAAACCAGGACACAACACAAAAGTCAACACGAATTATGTAATGCAACCTTAGTGCAACATTTGTTTTGTTTGACATTGGACGAGCTAGTCCTTGTTGGTCAAGGTTTACTTTTATTTCCTTGACCTCAATCTTGGACGTCCAAAAAAATTATGTCCCACAAGTTAGTCTGTTTGAGGTCATTTTCATTCCACAGGGGGACAATATAATGAAGGGTAATTCGGTTCTTTAAATAAAAAATAAGCCTTTGTTGTGACCAAAGGTTAATATTAATGACGTTCATTTGAGTACAAGATATGGCAACAGGGATCAAAAGGAAGAAGACAGATGTAGAGATTCAACTTCGGAGACAAATCTGTGCAAGCTTTTGAAATATTTGTCATAGGCGCATTTCCATTTCTTTTGTAAATTCCTTTTTTTTTTGAGATGGAGTTTCATTCTGTCGCCCAGTCTGGAGGGCAACGGCATGCTCACGGCCACCGCAGCCTTGACCTCCTGGACTTAGGTGATCCTTCCGCCTCAGCCTTCCAAGTAGCTGGAACTACAGGCATGTGCCACCATGATGGCTAATTTTTTGATTTATTGTGGAGATAAGGTCTCACCAAGTTGCCCAGGCTGGTCTCGAACTCGTGGGCTCAGGCAATCCTCTCACCTTGCCTCCCATAGTGCTGGGATTATAGGCATGAACAACTGCGCCTGGCCTTCCACTTCTTGTTCTGTGCTTCAGGTGGTCCCTGTCTTTATATATTTCTCATATGTTTACTTATCTTCAGGGTTGACCATCATCTAGAAGTCAACTACTTATTAAAATGTGCCAAGTCCTAAAGTTACTAAATAATAACAATTATAATGTTTAATATCATAATGATAGCTATAAGAAATATTGACTGAGCACTTTCTGTGGATCTTTCACTCTTCCTAAGGCTTCATAACTGTTTACCCTTTTACTTCTTACTGCAATTCTGAGATAAGTACATTTATTGTATCATTCCAAGGATAAATGAACCGAAGCCTTCCTAGAAAACTGATATATGGAAAATAAAATAATCAATCAATGTACATAAAATGTTAAAGGTTGATAACCTTCAAAAATATTTGGAATGAAGAATACACTGGTTACCTCTGAAGATGTCCCAACTGATGAATTTTACTCAATAAAGGAAATTAGAAAAAATTCAGTGATTACAGGAAAAGATTTTTTAAAAAAAATCAACATCCGTTTATGATGAAAAATCAGAGAACCAAATATTTCAAGAGAACCTCCCCAACTTAATAAAGTGTGTTTAACAAAAACCTGCCACTAACATTGCAATTAATGGAGAGAAATTGTGCACTTTTCCCAAGATCATCAACAAGGCAAGGATGTCCTTTTTCACCACTCCTATTTACCAGTATACTGGGAGTCCCAGTTGGCTTAACAATATAGAGGGAGAAAAAACATAAAACACATACATATTGTAAATAAGCAAATCATGTGTTTTTTCATAGTTGACATAATAATCTATATAGAAATTCCCAAAAATGAATTTAAAAGAGAAAGAAAGAATTAGCAAGTGTAGCAAAGTTGCAGGATATTAGGTTAATATACAAGTGTAAATTGTTTTCTGTATACCAGCAATGAACATTTGGAGTTTAAATTCAAAAAAAAAAAATACCCTTTATGATAGGTCCAAAGAAAGAAAGAAATAGGTAATAAAAGAGGTACAGGATCTATACAGGAAAAACTATAAAATTGTAATAAGGTAAATTAAAGTCCTAAATCAATGGTGAGATATTGAATATAAGCAAATAGAAAAACTCAGTGTCAAAAATCATTAATATAATAATATGTCAGTTTGTCCCAACTTGATCTGTAGATTCAATACTGTTTCAACCACAATGCCAGCAGGCTATTTTATACATATCAGCAAATGAATTGTAAGGTTTGTATTAAAAGTTCAAAGACTTAGGACAACCAATAAAATACTGAAGAACTATGTTAGAGAACTCATGATACCCATTTTCAAGACTTACTTAAAAGCTACAGTAATGAAGACAGCAATTAAGGCAGCATGGTATTTCCAAAAAAAATTAATAGATACGAGTTCATGAATCAATGTGAAAAAATAGAAAGTCCAGAAGTAGACCATACAAATGTAAATAATTGATCTTTGACAATGGAGGAAAAGCATTTATTTTCAATAAATGCTTCTGAAATACTTGGCCATTCATATTTTACAAAATGGAACTAGACACAGATCTTACACTTTTCCCCAAAATTAATTCAAAAATGGAACAAATACTTAAATGTATAATGCAAACGTATTAAACTTACAGAATAAAAATTAAGAGAAAATCTATGTGACCTTGAGTTTAATGATGACGTTTTAGGTACAACATGAAAAGCACAACCCATGACAAAAAATTGATAAGTTGCACTTTGTTAAAATTAAAAATCTATATTTTGTGAAAGTCACTGTTAAGAGAAGCAATGGGCTCTGAAATAATAGTTTAAAACACCCATCTTATAAAGGACTGGTACGTATATAAAATAGTCAAGAAAACTTAAAATTAAGTACAAAAAACAATGACCCAATTTTTTTAATGGGAAAAAGATCTTATCAGATTACCAAAGATATACTCCTCAAAGATAAAGGATAGTAAATACACGTAAGAAAGCATACTCAATGTCAATTTCATTAGGAATTTCAAATAAAACAATGACATAGCAATATACATCAGAATGACTAAAATCTAGAAACTGAAACTATCAAATGACAGCAAGGATGTGGAGATCTCATTCTTTGCTGGTGGAAATGCAAAATGTATAGACACTTTGGAAGATAGTTTGGCAATTTCTTACAAATCTAAACATAGGCTTTCCATATGATCTGGCAATCGGGTCCCTAGGTATTTATCCAACTGATTTGAAAACATGTCCACACAAAAGCCTGCCCATAAATGTTTATAGTATCTTTATTCATAATCACCAAAAACTGAAAGCAACCAAGATTTTCCTCCATAGATGAATGAGTAAACAAACCATGTTACATATATACAATGGAGTATTTGTTATTTAGCATTAAAAAGAAATGAGTTTTCAAGCCATAAAAAAGATGACTGAATCTTTTTTTTTAAATTTTATTTTAAAGATGTGGGATACAGTGACTAAATCTTAAATACATGTTGCTAAGTGAAAGAAGCCAGTCTGTAAATTTTATATACTGTATGATTTCAATTACATAACATTCTGGAAAGACAAAACAATAGATATGGTAAACAGATCAGTGGTTTCTGGGACGGTATGGAGGATATTACGAGAGAATCCAACTATATTACAAATGTAGAAAACAACCTTCCTGAATGGAGTGGGAAAAGTAATGTTAACCCAAGCAAAATTTTGGACATAAGTGGAATTTGTAAAATCGAGGGCAAAAGGAACCACACATGGGTACTGTACTCTAACTGATAAAGTGTGTTACTCCTGAGTATATGTGTTAACAATTTTGTTGTCGCTATACATGTATACTGGAATCGAAAAAAATAATCAAGTGAATGAACAATTGTGGAAATCCTGGTGTTTACTATGGGAGTAGGAAGATTTAGATAGCAAGAAGTTGATCCAATTTACCTATTCCTACTCCACCTCCATCTACAACTTGCCAAAGAGCAAGCCGTTCTATCTCTAAAATTTGTAGTTTTTAAGACCACGTTTAAAAGTCTTCATTTAAAGACTTCTTTATTCTTCTTTCCCTTATTCTAATCATTAATATGTCAAGAAGCAATCATATATGATAACTTTTCTACTAATAACCACCATTGTCTAAGCAATTGGTAAATATTATCTCACTTTGTATTTATAACAATCCCTGAAAAAGTAGCAACCTAATTATCAATAATTACCATACTGGGGATTAACAGTAAGAATTTGACCACGACATCACAGTTGATTTAACCACTCCTTAAGTTGACAACTATTTTTGAGCAACTACCAGGTGCTAGCTCTTGTGTACTCATCAGGTGTATGGTGATGAGCAAATTTTCATGTCCCAAGAAAACCTACAATCTGCTGTGGAAGGCAAATGCTATACAAGGAAACATTCAAATGTATAATGAAAATGTCAGTTTATAAAGGAAATGAACCAAGTTAGTGGCAAGAGCAAGCCTTTCCAAGGAAGTCACATGTAAATGGGGGCACAAAGGCTAAAAAATCTCGGAGACCACAAAAATGGAGGCAGATATGAAAATATTTTCTTGACAGAGAAAACGAACTATGTGGAGATGCCAAGGCAGAAATCCTTCTGATATCCTAGAAACTAACAGAAATTAGTATAAGGGAAAGCAAATGGGTGATCATGGAATTATTATGCTCTGTATTTTTTTATTTTACCCATTCTAGAGCACTACAGAGTCTCTCTTTTAAATATCTGCTCCTACATACCAAAGATGCAAACTGTAGAAAATCAACAAAAAGTCAGATAAGCACTAGAAGAAAGCAAAAATAATCAGCCATACCATTGTATGCACAACAAGTTTTACATTCTAATAGTTCTTTTAAACTTACTGTATTTTATTCTTTAATGTTTATTTTTCCTTTAAAAATGTGGGGTACAATTCAGGGTTAGTTATACAAACATTGATTATGCAGGTACCATTGTTGATAAGGTACTGCCCTTCCCTCCCCTAGCAGTTTCCTTCAACTGCCATAGTTTTTCTCTATCCATATAAGCCTTAGCGTGTAAAAATTGAGACTAAACTGAATACTTTTTAAAAATTATCAGACATTTAGGATTGCTCAATAATATTAGGATTAGGATTACTAAAAATAATCAGATATTTGGGATTACAAATTTACTATAAACATCTTCCATTTGTTCAAATGCTACTATTGCAAGCTAACTCACAAGTTTGCCATACTTTAAAAAAAATATTTCTGGTAATTTATGTGATTTTTAAATTATTGAATAGTTTCTGGGTGAATCTTCATAAATGATATTCTGTCTTTATTTCTAATGGGTTGCTAAGAATAAATTGTTAAAAATGAAGATATTCCGCCAGGCAGAATAAATATTTTTAAGGTTGCAGATATATATTGCTGAGTTGCTCTACCAAATGCTTTGTATTAATTTACATTTACATGAGAACTGTATGAGATGCCTTGCTTCCTTATATCCTTGGCAACCTGAAAAGTTTTCATGTACTTTTATTATTTTTTAAATTTTGATGAGTAAAATCTAGTTATTGTAACTCTGTTTTACATGTCCATTTACTGCTGACTCCTTCATTTGTAAATTCTTATTCATAGTCTTTTCTAATACTCTTATAGGAAATACATTAACCAATTATTCCAGTAGTAGTTAATTGAGTAACACTTTGGGTCTATATCAGTCTTAAATATGGATAACTGGAATACATGCACTTTACGTGTTTCTCAACTTTCTCTTGCATTTTATTGATCTTTGTTCTGCTTTATTGCAATTGCCTTATAAATACACCTTAGTAGCGGATAATACTAGAGCTCACCCTGATTCTTCAATTTTAAACTTTTATTTTCCTTTTTCCCAAATTATTTTTTCCAAATAAGTTTTATAATTTCTTGTTAATCTTAAAACACCCCGGTGTTATTTTTGTTGTTGGAGATGTATTATACTTATATGTTTCCTTAGAAATAATTGAAGACATTTGTAAGTTCAGTTTAGTACAACAAGAAATATAGTATATGTCTCCATTTTTTCAAGTTTTCTTGATGTTCTGACCATGTTTTTGGTGTTCTTCCTACATGACACAAATTTCTTATTAAATGTGTTTCCCTAGGAATGTGATTTTCCCACTCCCAACACTATATCTTATTGCTGGATTCCATGTCAGTTTTTTGTTTGTGAACTTAGTGTCATCCTCATCTGAATAAAAATATTGATTGATTTTGTAGTGTCCGCTTGCTTTACACAGGTACTCTAGGTAGTATTTATTAAATATAGATGATCAATAAAATTGATTTTCTCTTGTCATAGGTAGAATGTTTGTTTACTTTTATTGCATTATTTCATTGGCTATAGTTTATCCCCAAAGCTTAAGTAAGACTGGTTGGGATCTGTGCCTTGTTTCTATCTTTGCCAACAGCAACAAGAGTTGACATTTATCACATACTTATTTTGTGCCTCGCACTTCTCTGAGCACCTTCCTTTGGAGTCTTAAAACTACTGGATATATTAGGAAAGACTTGTATTTTCACTTTTTATAAAACAGCCACTAAAGCTTAAAGAAGCTCAGTGAATTGTCCAAGGTCACACAGAGAGTTAATGCTAGCGTTAGAGATATGAGTCCAGAAAGTCTGATACTAGAGTTCTGATCCTTCCCATGTGGTCTCCTAAAGGTCAAATGGGTGATGCCAAGGAAAAGGAAAAAAGGAATGTGTAGTGTAGGAACAGAGTATGAAAAGAACCATGTAGTCTGTGTCTATAAACCCAGAATTTTCTTCATGTATTTTCATCGGTCATTAAGTTCTATACTCCTAAAATGTGACTTCATAAGCACAACTCTGTTTTCAGGTAACAGCTTCCCACTTAGTTATTTAAAACAATTATTAATGTCATTTTAATACTACAGTGTATAAAAAGCAGCATAAGGTATTTTTCCTCTCACTTCCAATATTCTAATTTGCTAGATTTTGATCCCATGAAAAGCATCTTTAACTTGGGACCTGCCATGTGGGGCCACAGGTGAGCACTGAGAGGGAGAGAAGACAAAAGGCAAAGGTTCAGACAGGCCACACCAACCTTCTGTCAAAACTCACAGAGGCTTTCAATCACTTCCTCACAAATTCCCACACCCCCCTATTGATGAGTCACTGGACTTCTCACAAAGGGCCTATGGAAAGAACTGGATAAAGAACCGCGATGATTATTACGCACAGTGTTTCATTTCGCTTGGTACCTAGGACCACGAAATTTGGGTCCACTTTAATGGGACCATTATGTGCAGGAATCATATAGTTGACGTGAAGTCCAGAAATGATTCCTTCTATCTAATTAAGCATAGTAAATCAATATAAACAAAAATATTAGGGAGGCAGGCCCAAAGGAAAGACAGAGAGAGAAAAAAAAGGATTGAATTTGTAATGAAAATGATTGGCCTAACCTTAATACTTTCATGTTCTTAGCTTACAAGATATCGGTGTATTCTATATAATGGAACAGAAAAGAGAATGCATCCAGAGATGATTATATTGAGAGCGATGTGGAGAGAAAAAGAGAAGCCCTTAGCGCCTTCTGGTTACGGGGGTGGGGGGTGGGGGTGGAGGGAGAGCTCGGAAATGACTCATCACCACTCTATCAATCAGAGGTGTAACATTAATCATTCACTCTGGTTGTAGTTTCTCTGGGACTCCTAGTTAGCCTTCTAAACTACGTCCCAAAAGTCCTAGCTGGAGGATCTTTACAAATTCCCCACCCCCCCCCACGGCTTGTTCTTCACTGCACTTATTCCAATAAGCATGCTGAAAAGCATGGTCTAAATCCTGATTTGCCCATTCAGTAAATGTGCCCATTTGCCCATTCTCCGAGCTGTCCAGGCCTTTGAGACAGCTGGCCCTTCCCAGCTTGAGAATGAGGCCCTCTGGAAGAGGCAGGGGACTGGCTTATTAGACAGAAACTGACAGTCATAGAATGAAGGGCATGGGGGACCCCTCAGAAACTCATGTGGACCATTGTGGAAGGATTAGCAGAGGAAAACACACTTCAGGAGGCCTGTGGGCATAGCTCCACAAAGAACAGAGCACAGGAGGGCGGTGGGAGGTGGGTTGGAAAGAAGCTCATCCTTTTAGTTATATGTTTTATTCGTCTTGGTTTCACATTCAGAGTCTCTTCTCAATATTGTGTGTCCATTTCCTCTCAACTCTTTCATACGTTTCCCATTCAGGGCATTATAGACTCTGTGAGGAGTTGGCATGGGCAGTGTTCAATCTGCAGTAATCTGTATGCATTTATATTGCGAGCTGCTCCCTAATTGGTTTCCATCCAAGTAATCCCACAGAGAATAAGGTTACATGCTGAAAAGGGCTGAGGTGAGCGAGTGGGTAAAAGGGGACCGGGGACTCTGTTCCTGGCCTGATTAGAATGCCGTGAGCATCTGCATTAAGGAGAAAAAGATGTCCAAGTTTCCGAGTTTCTCCTAAGTCATGAATAAGCATACAGTACACCCCAGAGCACACCCAGTGGGCTAGAGAGACAAAATAATTCGGGGGCCACCCCGCCCAGTTCTGGATGAGGCAATGGCTGATATAAATAGAATATTAGGTTAACTAGGAGACGTGAAGTATTGGAAAAATAATTAAAATTGAGGGAAAGAAAAAAAAAAACATTTTAGTTCCAGAAACCTGAAAATGTGGAAGGAAAGAGCTCCAAGCCAGCATGCTCATATGTGTCTAAAAATGAGGGCAACTAAAATTATCCTTCTGATTGCTTCCTTTTGTTATTGTTTTTATCTCATGGGTCTCACAGATATTTGTATTCATCTTTAGCAAGTGTGGCAGTGGTGTGTGGTCTGCGTGTGTGGATTTCTCTGAGTAGAGTCTGTCCGATTGTAAATAGGAATGATGCTTCATAGGCCCACGGATATGTTTCCCTAATATGATTTCAAGGCGAAAATATTGAGACATTATTTTAAAGTTTTGAAACATGTGACAAAAGTGTACCTCTCTGAAAGAAATATCACATTCTGATTTACATAAATATTGCAATTGTCTCTACTTGCTGAAAAAAATGCCCATTTTTCACTCACTATCCTTAGCTGGACTGGTGCCTTGATTAGGATAATTTGTTTCAAGTGCACTATGGTATAGATAACAGATTGCATAAGGAGACTGGCGCTTCTATATTTTCTACTATAAAATGAAAATACCACGCTTGGTCATCGTGCTTGTTTTAAAAGTAATTATCGTTTTCCAAGTCCAATTCTCTCTCAGAAAAGGAATCCGGAATTAGTCTTTCTAAAACAGAAAAAGAGACAGTGGTGTAATTGTTCTTCCTCCTGGGAATATGTTTTTCCTTAACTACATAAAGCAACACAAAAACTTCTATAAATAATTACAGTAACAACGCGCTATGCCAAGTAAATAAAAAACATGCCGTATATTTAGAATTAAGGAACGTTAAAACACCAGTTATAAAATCTCTGCATCGGATCACAAAATGAAACCAACCAAAGAACTTGCAGTAATATAAGCAGGGGTCATTCTTTAGGAAATCTCACTCTGAATTATCTTATTCTCTTGCTTATAGGTCAAGTGACTTATTTTATGATAGCTTGAGTATAAAAGTCATATTAAAAAAGAAAGAATATTTTTCTCCCAAGAATCTTATAGGCTCAGAGGCCGTTTAACTTAGCTCAGTCCTCTAGTTTATTTTGCATGAGAGGAACTTCTCATTTAATTTACCAGTTCATAATAGGTAACTTTTTCAATACAGAGCTAAAGGTCACTATTATATGTAAGGAAAATTAAGCCGATGTTCTTGGTTGCCTTACAGTTCTCCTAGTTCAACTATTCCAATAAATGAACATGTACAACAAGCCAAAGGGCTTTTTATTACAAATTTAATTCATTTCTCTAGACAACTGTGAAATTTGCCATTGACATTAGTCATTACCCCAAGGCGAACTAAAAGATGATCTCAGTTAATAAATGATCCTTAACAAGGAACGCTCCTATCTCCTGTGATATTGGCACAGGCACATTTTATTAATGCAGGGTTTGCTTCCTGCCAGAACACCAGCATTCACGACTATTTGGTGTGCTTGTTTCCTCTTCCTGCTCCTGATATTAATAATTATGCAACGGGATAATTAGCAACACAAAGAGACAGTACTATGAGCTTGAAGCTAGATTTTCAGCACGTTAACCTTCTGGGAAATAAAGAACAGAAGCAAAGAGTCTAGCCAAATAACCAATGCAGGTTGATTTCACAGTGTGTAAAAGGCTAATTATCTGTGAAAAGTCTGACCTCAAGTAACAAAATTACAGAAATGTGCAGGCATTTTATTTTAAATAAAACTCAGAGACGCTGCATCCTATTCTAAGGAAACTCAATTAGCACGCGTATGAAAGAAGAAATTTGAAACTTAAACAAAAATAAGCTCTGAAGGGAATGATGGTATCTGGAAATAAATGTTAATGATCAACCCAGGCACCTGAGAATGTAGGGTAAAAAATAAACTACTTCCTTTCCCGACCCCCAACTCAAAGCCATTACAATGAAAAAAAAAAAGGGGGAAGAAGAAGAAGAAGAAAAAAAAACACGCACACACTCAGTATGTGACAGAAGTAGGTTAAGTGTATTTTGTTTACTGGAGACAGGCTACAATAAAAAGCAGAAAATATTACTACTTCTTTACAGATACCATATGTAATTCATTCTGATATAGGAATATTTATTCACTAGCAGTAATAACAAACCACAATTTTTGTCATGAAAAAAATAAATTGTATTTGCAAAAAGCAAACACATTACAGAGTGTGTAAAAATGCAATATTCCCATTTTCTAGTCAGAGTTCCAATTTATTGAAGTAACAGAGCAGAAAATGCACTGACAGCTGTTACATTTTATTGCGAATTAGTATATACGTTTTATATCCAGTGAGCAAATGCATGATACATTGTATTCCAGTAATTGCCACTGGCTTTCCAAATGGAAACCGAATGATCTTAGTGCAATTACACTCAGGAGAGTCTATAGAACAATCTCCAGTTCTACAGTACCACACTTTAACAATACTGATATTAAGTATATTCTCTTTTTTAAGAAAAAAAATAAAGGATTAAAAAAATCAAGCTGGATTTTAAAACTCAAACAAAGTAGTGCTCACGTGGTGTACAATTGATTTGAATGATTCTTTTTTTTTAAATTCAAGTTACATGGGTTAGGATATTGTAGTTTGGAGTGTTCAGGGAGGTTAAACAAAGTTTCTCTCTCTCTCTCTCTCTCTCTCTTTTAATTATATCAATATTTTTCTTTCTGTGATGCCTTCTTCCCTGTTCCCCCTCTTCGCAATAGAACGGAGGGATTTAACGTGATGGAACTGGGGACAGGTGTTGGACTACTTTGCAAAATGAGCTGCGCGCTGAGTCTCCACTTTACCCTGAACAGACAAGTCATCTTTGATTCCCTTTCCCATCGTTCCCCGATGGCTTCTCCTCCTCACACGTATGTGCACTCGCTGCAGTCCCGAGGAGACAGCCATTTGTTTTCATGAGGGCTAACTCTGATTTCACAGATTATCTTGCTGATGCTGAAGACTGCAGGTCAACAGGGAAACACCCTCCAACCTCCTCACGACCCTCCCAGGCAGTTCAGAGTGACGAGAAGCAAGTGTCTCGCGTCACCTGAAGAAGCCTATCTTGCTCTGGTCTGCAGCCCTTTATACTTGAAACCCTGGGGCTTGGCACCCCGTCCTCTGACAGCTTCTGCACCTTCAGTCTCTGCGGCGAAGCCTTCAATAAACCCGGCTGTCTCCTCCCCTCTAGTGGTTACCAGCCCGCCTTGCAGCACCGGGAAAACCGAGGACCCACCGAGGGACATTTGCGCGATTCTCTTGGCTTAGAGAGGAAGAGGTGGGGGGAGGGGGCGGGGTGGGGGAGGGTTGGAGCCAAGCAGTCGATTGCTGCAGAAAATAAAATTTATCAAGCATTTAAAACAATATGCTGGTGACGGCTACAGCTTAATCAACACCAACCTGCTGACATAGATTTGCAATTTGAGCTAGTTATTAGTGATTGAATTAACCGCATGTCACAACTTGTATCTGGTTTAATAAAGGAACCCGCAACACAATCGTAAACAACATGTCAGAGGGCTTTTTCTCCCCAGGCTGGGATTGGGATCCCACGTAGGGAGCACAGGGACGAGGAGGGGCCGCTCCCTTTGCACCTTGAAGGGCTGTCCCAGAGACACTCTGGATTCCCTTTACCGGGCTCAAGGGCGCGGTGAGCGCCGCGACTCCCCTGTAGAAACGGCCCCAGAAACAGCAGCGACAACCAAACTAATGACACCTAATGTTCCCCAGATATCAGAAACAATGGTATAACAAATCAAGCTGGCGGGGTTACCCTTTGCCACGCCACTGCTACCTTAAAAGCATAGGAAGCCTCAGTTTACTCCCCTTTACAGCTCTATCTGACCACAAAGAAGTCCAGATCCATATTTGTAACAAAAAGTACTGAGCTTTGTACTGAAATCTAAAACCTGTCTTTTTTTTTTTTTTTTGGTTCCTCTATAAGAAAGGATAATACTATGAGTTCTGAAATATGAAAATGGAATTTAAAAATTTTTCCTACATCCAAGGTAACATACAAATAAACTTTGTTATTCTGGAAGTGTTTTTGCTTTATCATAAAATAAAGAATAAGGTTTAATTCTGGATAGGAATCGTGCCTAAGTGTACTGACGTTTCTTCCTGTATTATGATGAACGAGCAATGTAAACCTTGCTGCACCTGTAATTATTTGGGTTAGCATCTCACACCATTGGTGGAATTCCTTGGAAGAAGCAAGATGTAAGTGTACATATGAATTACCTATCCTGAAACACATGTATGAATTATCTCCTCTTTTTATTAAGTATAGACTTTTTAGATAATTAATTTAAACTAACATTTAGGAAAACGAAAAGGAACTCTTCATTTTCCCAAACCTTAATTTAAACTAATTATCTAACAATAACCTCATTGATAATCCATACCAGTATCAATTTTTTAATAAAAAATTTTTAAAAATATTTAAGAAAAATGACTGTATCCATTTAAATCAATACAATATTTCTGACTGTATCCACTTAAATCAATATAATCTTTTGAAAAATTTTAAATTAAAAATTGATACTGGCATCGATCACCAATAAAGTTATAGCATCAAGTGTTTTTTCAACAGCATAACAAACAATATCCAAATAAATATACAAATAAGGCAGAAATATTTCCAAATTAATCAGAATTCTAGATTTGAGATCTTTCCAAATGTCTGCAGGCAACTAATTGGGAAAAATCCAGTACACTTATCTTCTGTTTCACTGAAAAGGGGTCCTGCAGGGGCTGATCCGATCTCAGCAGAGACTGAAATGAGGTAGTTCCTTGGGGATTGCGTTAGATCTGAGTGAATGTGTAGACTTGAAGCTTGAGGGAAATAAAATAAATCAGATATGGAAAGATGTACATGATCTGTCACAATAGACCTTTTTTTTAAAAAAATAAAATCAGTGAGAAATTTGAGTGATGATAATTTCTGCTCTAACACATGCAGCAGAATAGTCATTTTGCCTCATTTTATTCTGGTCTTGCTGGTTTTTATTACCTAACCCAATGGCTCACACAATCTTGGAGTACAGATGAGGAAACAGCAGTTCAGGGAAAGGGAGTGATCTGTGTACAGCAGAGAACCCAGACTATACCCTAAGTTTCTATGACTTTTTTTCTGATGCAAGAAAATTCTGAGTCTCCACAGGCATTGCAAGATCGCTGTCAAAATGGAAACAAAATGGAAAGGGATTTCTCGAATTTCTGAAACAGTTGTACTAAATTTCAAAGGAGAAAAGATAACTAGATTAATTTGTATTGTCTTACCTATGGACTTGAATCAACTCTATTCTATGTTTCTGTTATCATTTATCAACAGGAGTTTGTTGTAAAGGCCACTAGACTGGATTAATTTTTAAGAGTAAAGTATTTTAAATCAGCAATTTTTTTTCACTTTCTCCATCTGTGCAATAAAATTATACTGTGAAATTTTTCTATTACTTTTTTGGGAATAGAAGAAAGAAAATGTTGCCTGTATCAGAAAAACATACATTTAGGAAAATCAATGAATTAGCCTGATTATTGCTTGCCACACCTTTATTCAATATCATCTAACTTAAAGCAATGTGAGGAGCAGCAACTTTTTCTTTTTTCAAAGTATGTTGAGCCTTTCTCAGAAGTAAACTATAGAACATCGACATTAGATATAAAGTGTATGGGGAAATATAATTATATATGTTATGCCCTTTGGTCTCAAACTTTTTTGTTCAACTTTTTTTTCTCAAAATTATTTGTTCAGCTAACATGTATTTAGTATCAGGTAATGGTACGTGTAATTGGAGGTGTATCAATGAACAATAACAGAGTCATTGTTCACACAGAGATTAAAATTTAGAGGGAAAAACAGATACGAATCAAATATTCATACAGTGTCGAGTAGACTGATGCTTTCAAAAGTTATGCTGGGGTGAATAAAATAGTGCTATGAGGGCTTTTGAAGGTCAAAGGGTGTTAAACTTAGGTCGGAGGTGAGTGAAGAATCATAGGATGAAGTAAGATGGTGAGTAAGGTTGTGCTAGGGAAGAGACACGTGTGTCGCATTTGTGTGGCAAGGAAGGCACAGGAAGAGGAATTTAGGCAGGGAAGGTATGCAGGATAGCATAGGAGAGGCAGTGCTGCAGCAAAGTCTTTCAGGGTAGGAAAAAGACAGGTGGGACCCGAGTACAGAGTGCAGGGAGGCCAGGAGAGTGGAATACATCACAGGGGTACATAAGGTAGACCAGCCATAGCCTTGGAGGCTTTTTCTTTTCAAGATATAGGTCTTAAGTTAAAGGGAGGTGAGAAACCCTGAAGGGTTTCTCATGTGGGGGATCATGTCACTCTGCCGTGGTGAGGATAGAGAGGGCAAGAGTTGGGGTGAAGAGGCCTTTGGAGGTACAAAATATAAACCCAACGTCTCCAAATTACTGCAGAGTTTTCGTACCCAGCTTGTATAGAATACTTCTGGTTTTCTGAACCGCTTTCAGTTGATTTTTTTAGAGTAAAAATTTACAGATAACTTTTTGTATGAGTTTGATCTTTATAATGACCCTATGAGGGGGTCAGGTTGGATATAATTGTTCTCTACAAAACAGATAAATTGATGAAATAATTGAGATTGGGACCCACTATTTCAAACTCTTACTCTCTCACCACCATTTAAACACCAAGAAAGTTGACATTGAATCCGTATAAATTAAAAAAAAAAGATTCATCAAAAGGAGATAGCTTTCCTACAAAATATATTTTCTCCTTATCTTGATAGATTTATTAGTTTACCATTTCCATATTCTGCAGCTTGGTCTGGTAGAGGGATTAATAAGAGGATGTTTATTAAAGATTTTTCAAAGCTTCACTGGAAAAGTTCACATGAGTACAAAGCTTCTATTTTTCTGTCATCATCACAGTGTGGTTTGAGGAGGCATGTAAGCTTGACTTGAATGATTTCAATCAAAAGGTACATATTATTTTCTGATGCAAGATAACAACAATAATACTAATAATTTGCTAATACCTACAATAATACTAATAATTTGCTAATACCTAAAACCTGGTTTAGATTAGAGAGAAAGGAAAACCTAAAATATTTGCCTTTACAAGCACATTTTGAAATTAATTCTCATATGACTTCATATAAATAATTTACTGTATGCATACATCAAAATATTCTAAACAATTTTTAATATTTTTATGCCTTTAGTATAAAAGTACTAGAAGGATGGAATATGGGAAAATTCAAGGGTGTAAAGTTACATAAATATTGTTGGATAAGACTGCTGGGATGTTGTCATAAAAACTCTTTTCATCTTCATTTATTCACTCGACTTGAACCTAAAAGGTGCAGTTTTTGAATTAAATGGAGCTATTGCAAGAAGAGAAAGACTCAATCTTATAATGAAAGCACTTATGAGATATTTTATATCATATTTAAAAGTCAGAGAATTATCTATTAGAGATATACTTTAAACAAAAGCATTATCTGCATTTTTCCAAGTTCAAAAATTTTTTAATTGACATAATAATTCTATATTTCTATGGGGCATGATATGATGCTTTGATCTATGTGTACATTGTAGAAAGATCCAATGAAACTAGTCACCATATCCATTGCCTCACCAACTTATCACTGTTTTGTACTGAGAACACTAAAAATCTATTCCTTTAGCAATCTTGAAATGTACAATACATTATTATTACCTGTGGTCACTATACAGTACAGCAGATTACTAAAACTCCTCCAGTCTAACTGAAACTTTGTATTCTATGATAAACATGTTCCCTTTCCCCATCGTCCCATATTCCTCTCCCCTCAGCTTCTGGTAACCTTTCTTTTTTTTTTTTTTTTTTTGTTTCTATGAGATCAGCTTTTTCAGATTTTACATGCAAGTGAGGTGATAAAGTATTTGCCTGTTTTGTGCCTGGCTTATTTCATTTAGCATTATCCAAAAGCTGAGAACAAATAAAATTTTGTCTTCATAGAGTTCTTAGCTAGGACAAGTATAAAGTCTTATTCTAAGCACAGAACATATTTTATAATGATTTTGCATATAATTACAAATAAGTTTGTACTGAGTGATTTTTGGAATTTATTGAGATATCACGATTAGCAAAAACTCATAAATCTCTAGTGAGTTCTCTCTCTTCTCCAAATTATCAAAAAGCTAATGTCAGGCATGTTTTGCCTCACAGTGTTATAAAAGTCATTGAATGTTAACTGTTACTATAAATAGAGATGGGGTGATATGACCATGGTAAATCCCCAGTGGTCTGATTTTGTAGTTTCTCAACCTTTATGAGCACTTCAGATTCCAGCATCAACTTTCTTGTTCTTTCCAACTTCCCACTATGTAATACTTTTATTTAAATAACAAAAGTAAAATAACCCTATCTAAGCATAGAAATTTAGGACAGATTTAAGTCCCTGTCACCATTGCAAAAGTACACAAAAATCCAGTATTGAGACTCTTTCACAAACCACAGAAATGCCACATGGTCCTTCTTTACCAAAAGTGATAGCAATAAAAATTAGTTGACAATTGCTTACTATAATTCAGGCTCTGCTCTGTCACTCATTCATCATTCTTTCATTCATTCTCTCAGGATTTCATTCATTCATTTAGTCAGTCAAAGATTTTCAGTAAATATTTACAATGTAGCAGGCACTGTAGCATCACTGAGACTACAAGGATGATTATTAGCTAATGTTTATTCCCTAGGAACTACACTCCAGTGCAGGAAGACAAGTTGATAAATAAATAATTGTATTATTATATGGGGTTATAATAAAGGTATATACAAAGCATGATGAGAGTATTAACAAGAACCTTTCTATGCCCTGGAGAGACTGATGATCTTGAAAGATGGGCAGACATTTTTTATTCAGAGATTAAATGGGAAAGGAGTCAAGCAAGAGCCATCCAGGTACATGGAAAAGCAGGAGTGAAAACATGAAATCCCAAAGAACATTGATTTCATCTTTATGGAACAGGTGGGTAGTCCATTAAGCTGACACACAGGGCATGTGGGAAGTCTGGGGGTTTTAAGTAACAGTAGACAGATACAAAATTTTTCTGTCCTAGAGCAAGATTTTTCAGTGGGGTTTTTTTTGGGGGGGGGTTATCTACACTTTCTTTTAAGCTAAACTTATCAAGATTTCACCAAGTTGCTTTGCCTCTAAGACCCTGGAAAAGTTTACCTCTCACACAAAGATATCCATCTTAGAAGTTCACAAACAGCCAACATGAATAAAGATACATGAAATATTTCATAAAGAAAATGGTAGGTAAGAAGTGAATAAGAATAGCCTATTAATATAGTGAAATTATATCCATGGGCATTAAGAGGCCATCAAACATTTTTAAAAGGTTTTACTTTGAAACAATGTCAAGCATGCAGTAAAATTGGAAGCACAGTACAAAGAACATCTTTTCCCCTGAATCTTTTGAGGGTAAGTTGCTGACATGATGCCTCATTACCACTGAATATTTTAATGTGTATTCACTATAAATAAGGACATTCTTCTGCATAACTATAATACCATCATCAACATCAGGGAACTAACATTGATATATTATTAGTGTTTAATTGGTAGACTCCATTCAAGTTTTTCCAATGGTCCCTCAAATGTTTCTTTAACAAAAGGATCAAGTCTGGAAAAATGTGGTGCCTTCGGTCGTCATGCTCTTCAGTTGTCTTCAATCTGGAAGACTTTCTCACCCTTTCCTTGATTTGTATGCACTTGACACAATCACACAGATAGGCCAGTTATTTTGTAGAACACCCTCACTTTGGATTTGTCCGATGTTTCTTCATGCTCAGATTCCTTGGCAGGAGGGATGCAGTCTCCTTTTTCATTGCATCCCATCAGATGGCAGGCAATTTCAATTTGTCCCATTACTGCTGATATTATCTTTGATCACTTAATTAAGGTGGTGTCTCCCAGAATGTAAAGTAACTCCTTTTCTCAGCGTAACCTAATAAATGTTTTGTGTGGAATTATTTTGATACTATATAAATATCACTTTTGTCATTGAAATGTCTATTTGTTGTTTGTTTATATCTAAATGAATTCATCAATTTCTAGTTACAACCTCTTATGATGATTTATTTTGATAATAAAATAGTATCATATTTGGCCAGCAAAAGACCTTTTGAAAGGGCTTCCATCTCGTAATTTTGAAAAGTCAAATTCATTTCTGAGCACTCCTTTTCTTAGGGACACAATAAAATATTCCAAGGTTCTGTTTTACCTCTTCTCCCTTGGAACTGGATACAGTCCTTTCTCCAAGGAGCCCTGGCCTATAACATGTATTTAGAAATCAAGATCTAGGTACTAGGTGTGTACATTAATTTTGGAGTGACATTTTTTAGTCCCTGTCATGGGACAGAAAATATACGTATGTATAGACTCATATACACACTCAATCATGTGTTCAATATCTATATATCTATATCTCTTTATCCATGTAAAAAACAGTGAGGTGACATGGATATATCCATCAACCCAACATTCCAAGATACATTGTAGTTTTCACCCTGATGTGTAACACCCTTTTCAAACAGTGAAGAAACTGCACCTTTGGCCCATGACATATGTGTATGACCTAAACCCTATATCCAACTCATCCTTGGCCAAACCCCCAAGCATCTCCTTTCCCTGCACTGACATGCCCACCTGGTTTACGCCGCCATGTATTCCTTGCCATGCAGTTGCTCTTCCTATGCTTCTCAAGCTTCAACAATCTTTGTCATCATCCATGTCTTTAAATAAGGCCACTGTTATGTTTCAGGAGGATAAGCATAGCAACCACAGTGTTGTAAAGTGAGGAAAACAGAGATTGACACCTGCAGCCCCAGTAAAATATTTAAGGAAAATATTAAGACAAGAACTAATGAGGATAGTGAGGGGAGGGCAGACTCAAGATACTTTTTCCTGATAAAATACCAAGAGCAGTGAAAGAGAGGACGTGCTTGATGAAAATATTAAGGTTCATAAATTGAGCAACTAAGTGCATTTCTCAAGATTGTGAAGACAGGACAAAGAAAATAATACTTATTGTTTGTTTTGTGGAATTTTACTTGACTTTGTTATACAGTTAGGAAATAATAAGATAATTTTAGATTTGGAGATGCTGTGTATTAAATGTTGGCAAGAGCATTTTTTCAATTGAAGTGATCTGATGAGAATCCCAGTTGTGTTGACCTGAAGAATGAATAAAGTGTAGGTATCCTGTAGTAGAAAAATGAAACCATGTATAACTTATTTTAGTTTTTTAGAATGGTTTTCTTGATTTATTTTTTATTTCAGGTCTTTTAATTTCTTGTTTTTTAGGTAAAGACAGATGTAGAATGCACTCACTAATTAAACACAATTTATTTCTCTTTTGTTTTTTCTCACTGTCTTTCACCTTTTTTCATGTCTCTCTCCTAGTTGAGTGACTAAGGAGATAAGAAGCCAGGCCTGGATGAGAAAGAACAGATAAAAGGGGAAAGAAGAGGATAACAGCCATTTTAATTAGATTTTTTTTTCTTCTGGAGTCCTGCTTGACTTAAATTGTGTTAGATTCCTGTCACTGCTTCAACAAATTATCACAGATTTAGTGGCTTAACACACCTTGAACACATTATCTTACAGTTTTGGAGGCCAGAAATCTGAAATGGGTATAATAGTCTACAATTATGGTGTTGGCAGAGTTTCATTCCTTCTGGACTCTCTAGGGAAGGCTCTGTCCTTTTGCCTTTTCTAGTTGCTGTAAGCCACTTGCTTTCCTAGGCTAGTGGTCCTGTCTTCTGTTACCAAAGTGTCTCACGCTAATCTCTGCTTCCTTTGTCACTTCTCCCCTCTTTATGGCTTTGACCTTCATGCCTTCCTCTTACAAGGACTCATTTGGTCCACTTGGATAATCTGGGATAACCTCTTCCTCCCAAGATCTTTAATTGAATCATATCTGAAAAAGTCCCTTCTACCATGTGAAGTAACATAGTCACTGGTTCTAGGAATTCGGACATAAATGTCGTTGGGAAGAAAGTGTTATTATTCTGTTTTCTATCTACACTCAACAAAGTGTTCAACATTTAACACCATAAGCAGTACTTAGCTCACAAGTATTTAGCACTTCGTTAAATACTTTAAGTACAATTTTTCATTGAATCTTTAAAATAAGCCTCTGGGCTGGCTAGATACCACTATTACATATCATTGTATGCAAAAAAGCTCACAGAATTTCAGTAACCTTAAGTAACTCTACATAATTTAAGTAATTTGCCAAAAGTCACAGAGCTAGTAAATCAAAAAATGCAGAAGTTCACCCCAATCCATAACTCAAAAATCTATACTTGTAAACAATGACTACACAAACTAATAGAGTGTGTGTTATTTTTATCTTCATGTTATAGATAATGACACCAAGGATTCGGAAAAAACCCAGACACACAAGATCCACAAACAAAAACATAGATAGGCAGTAGCAGAAAAGTGTCTGGGAGCCTTCCGGATATGCCCTGTAGGATCCTGCTCTTGGACAGATACCCTGGTTATACTTTGCGCACAAGTTCTACTTTGTCTGGCATTTGGGGTAGATGAGTGGCTATTATAATTGGACAATGATAAACCCAGAAGAAGAGTGGGAGTCATGTCTATGATAACATGGAGGAAAATAAGATTGTGAGAAAGAAAGTAAAGAGGAGAAAGAAGGAAGGATAGCCGAGGAGAAGGAAAAGGGGGGGAGGGGCGGATAATGCTCTTGTTGATTCTGAAAATCATCTTCAATCCTAATCTTTGTGTAGTTAGGCTTAATGATTTAGGAGCAGAATTGGGTGACCATCGTGGATTGATTTTCTCAGGGAATCAGCATTAAAAAAGATAACTATTAAAAATGTATTTATATCTTTCCACATGTGAGACATTAACAAATATAAATGAAATGCTTCCTGAAACTTTGATTTGATCATAAGAACCTATATACTCCTGAGTAGTTATAATGATAACTTAAGGAGTTCTAAAATTAAATTTACCAATTTTTATTCACTTATCAGGATATACCAACATATCACTGAAATACGTAAAATTCGACCAAAATGTTACAGGAAACTAAAAGTTGATACCAATCTCCCTTCCTTTTTTATGACCCCATCACATGATTTTCTTGGAAGTGCCAGAAGTTTCTCTCCTGTACGTAGAAAACTTCAAGGAGAAACTAAATTCAAACCACATCCATGATCAAAACTGCCATCATCACCACCAGTTCTTGTGCCGTTAAGTGACATTTATTGAATCCCTGCCAATGTGCAGTCACTGTGATGAAGTCAATGCATATTTCTTTCTAACAAATACTATAAGTTCTTTGGTGATTTCGATCTGATAAAACACCATACTAACACATGTTCATATAATTTTTCTAAGACCTTAATTGAAAATCTTCTGAGAAATGTAGCAAGGCAAATGTGGAATGACTGGTAACTGAAAGTCTGTTATACAAGACTTTAGCAAACATATGTGTTAAACTCAGACTTCAACTCACAAGTTTTAAATAATGCGGAATACTGTAAAAGAGTACATGTATTACCATCTTTGAACTTTAAATTCTTCATAATACTGATTTATAACAATGCCAGGTGGAGTAAATAGTATGAAAAAAAAACTTTCATTCCCTCTCAATACTCCTCTACAAGAAAGTCTTATACAAATACTCTTAGGAAAAGTATAGCATATTTGAGTCCACCACCGTTTAGCTTCTACTACCTAGCTGTGTATTCATGGGAAAGTTATTTAACCCCTTTTAGTATATTGCATTGTGCGTGTGCATGCGTGTAAAAAAAATATATGCTATGCACAATATATGTTATGCACAATACCTTGTAGGTTTTGTGATGATTTAAGCTAGAGGCAAAGAGTAGCCAATCATATATTAGTTCCCTTTTATCTTCCTTTCACTTGGCCTCCATGAAGAAGACAAATAAGACATTCGTTGAAGAAAGAGTATGAGATGTTTACTTGATTTACAACATGGCGAACTTTGCCATGGTGGGAATTTGGAAGTGGACGAAGGGCTGAATACACAGGCTGAACCCCTCCACCCTTCAGAATCATGAAGAATGCTATTAACTAGCAGTTTGCAGCTCTCCCTAGAACTAAGCAGACAAGATCTTTAACTTTTTGGGGCCTGAGTTATACAATCTATAAAAAAAGAAAGTTCCAACATTTGCTTGCTGTACTTCAGAGTGCTGCTAAGCATCAAATGCTGAAATGTAAAATAAATACCTTGGAAACTCTGAAGCATGACAGAAAAATAAGAAACCACAAACAATATATCTTCAGCAACTATCACATGGTCCCGAATGTATGGTGATCCTTAATGAATCTGAAAATGTTAACTTCACCTGTGCATATTCATTTGCACTGAAACATTTTGAATCATTTTTCACAATGCTTTGTAATCCAACTTTCTGAACTAACCTTCTCTTCTTTTCCTTTTCAACATGCAGCCTGTGCTGTGGCCTCCACATGCCCCATATATAGGAAAATGGTGGCCGCATGCACCCAGACACTGCTCTGGCTGGACCTAGATGCTATCCTGCCAGGAATGGTCTCCTCTTTCTCTGATCAGGATACACTTTTAATCTGGTCTTTGCTGAACACACGAGATCTGATTGGACTTTTTATCTGGATTGCTTCAGTACATAATTTAACATTTAATTATATTTTAAGAGTGGAGTGAAAGAGGGCATCCAGACTAAAATGTCATTTATTTTAGTGACAGTGAAAGCTAGAAAAAGAGGGGGGCGGGGAGTGATTTCTATTAAGCGTGGCCTACCTCACCAGAAACAGGCCAATCAACCATGCAATTTTTATTTATGTTTCCTTTTCATTTCCTGAGGGAAAATGTATATTCTACCATCTTGATGAAGTCAAGTAGTGAGTAGTCATAAATCACTAGTGACATGTTGGAACCAAGCTTTTTAGGGGGCCAGAAGAATGACTGCAGGATTATTTCCAGTAGTGTCCACAAAATAAGGTCACTACTGAGAAACATCTAGAAAAAATAGAGACAACTATGTCAGATAATATTTCAAGAGATGTAGTTGAAGAATGAACAGGGAAAGTGCCACTAAATTTTTAGTATCTGAGATCATTTGATTGGACTAAATAGCAGCCAACACAGTTTTAGTTTTCTAAATATTTCTTCTGGGTATATACCCAAGGAAACAAATTTATATCCATATTTAAAAGTAAACATACTATAATTTAAACATCCTGGTGATTTTTCTCTCCACCATTTTAGAAGCAACTTAACATATTGAAAGGGTGTGAATTTTGGAATACTAGCTTTTGCATTTATTAGCTGTTTGACCTGGATAAAATTTCATTTCCTCTGAATCTCAATGTCCCTACTGTAAAATGAGAATAGTGTCATCTACCTCATTACCACTGAAGACTGGTGTGGAGCAGACATGGAAAATGGAACCTATACTACCTGGTGCCTCGGTACAAACCAAATTCATGTTAGTTACTTCTTTTATTGAGCTTCTACATATTTATTTTAATGTTGTCTCATACAAAATTTAAAGCAAACCTAAAAATTTAAAAGACTCGTTACTGAGATTGCCTTTAGATTTTGGAATGCAGTTTGTTGGTTATTATAAACCAGCAGGGTGGCTTTATTTTTAAGTAAATAATTTCAATAATTTATACCTTGCCCACAAAGTAACAGGCATATCACAAGATAATAATAATAATAATAAATGTACTGTTTAAAGAATCATCGACTCTAAAACACTAAGACATTTTCATTTCTTCTGTGAAAGTATAAGACAAGAAATAGCCATATTGCATTCTAACATCCATCAGATTTAAAGTTACACACACACACACACACACACACACACACACACACACACACACACATCTCTCCTAGCAATGATATACACAGACACAAAACAAGTTAGGAAGTAAATTTAGGCAATTTTAAAAGTAAATGATTATTCGTGGGCAACGTTATGAGTGGTCTTAGGAAACACGGCTTAAGTGACTGGTATGTCATCAACTATTAAACTGCAACTCAATATGCAGAAGTATGTTACTAAACATTAAATACAGACATTTTCTAAATAATCTTTTTATTAAGAGAATGTTATATTCACTTTTAGGTGTAAGAAACAATATAGAGACATTTCATATACCTTTTACTCAGTTTCCTCCAATGGTAACGTCTTGCAAAATTATTGTGCAATTTAGAACCAAGATGTTAACACAGATACAATTAAGAATAGAACATTCCCAGCAACATCATACAATACTCTCATGCTGTTCTTCTGTGATCATACCCTCTTCTATCTGTCTCTACTCCACCCTATATCCCTGGCAATCCCTAATTTGTTCTCCATGTCTATTTTTTTTTCTCATTTTGAGACTATTAGATAAACAGAATTACAGAATATGTAACTTTTTGAAACTGACTTCATGATCCCACCTACTTTCTGGAGATTGATCCAGACTGGTTTATCTATCCTTAGTTTCATCTCGTTGCTTGAGTGATCTTCTATGTTATAGATGCATCTTAGCTTGTTTAACAATCCACTCAGGGAAAAACATCTGAGTTGTTTCAGGTTTGGGACTATTAGGAATCAATCCAACTGTAAACCTTCTTGTATAGGATTTGTGCAAAAATAAGTCTTCATTTATTTGTATTAAATGCCCAGTAATACGATTGTTATGTCACGTAGTTGCATGTTTAGTTTCCAAACTGCCAAACTATTTCCCAGAACATTTGCACCATCTTCCACCAGTAATTAATGAATGATCCACTTTCTCCACATACTTGAAAGTATTCAGTGTCGCCAGAATATTTTAGTTCAGTCATTCTGGTAGGTATATTATGACTTCTGATTGGCCATTTAATTTGTATTTCTTAATGACTACTAATGATGAATATCTTTTCATGGGCTTCTTTGTCTTCTATTTTTCTATATGAAATGTATCTTTATGTCTTTGTCCTTCTTCTCATTGTGTATTGTTTTACTTTTGAGAACATTAGTTCCTAATATAGTCTAGTTACTAGTACTTTGTCACGTATGTGGCTCACAAATATTTTTTTCTAGTCTAAGACTTTTCCTTTATGCCTTTTAGAAAGTTTCTTTAAAAAAACAAACAAACAGGGAAACTATGTTAAGTTCTGATGATGCCCAGTTTATCATTTTTTTCTTTTATAGACCGTGTTTTTGGTGTAAAGTCAAAGAGCCCTCTGTCAAAATTTATACCAAAGGTTTTATCCTCTATTTTGTTTCAAATGCTTTAAAGTTGTAATTTTTACATTCAAAGTTCTGAAACATGTTGAATTAATTTTTATATAAAGTATGATACTAAAATCTGAATTCATGTGTCCCCCCTCATGTACAATTCAACTGCTCCAGGACCATTTGCTAAAGGCTACCATTCCTCCGTTGATTAAAAATAATTCTTTTTGGATCTTTGGCAAAATTCCTTGTCAAAAATATTCCTTTGTGGGCATATTTGTGTAAACCTGTTTCTAAATTCACTGCTTATCTCTTTTGATCTGTGTCTATCACTCTGCCAAGGTTACACTGTTTCAATAATTGTGGCTATGTCATAAATCCTAAAATCAAGTAAACCAATGCCTCCACATTTATTTTGCCTTTTCAACATTGTATTGACTACTCTAGTTTCTTTGCCTTTCCATATACAATTCATATTAGCTTGACTTGAAGAAATTGCACTGAAATTATATATACCATTTGGGGGAGAAGTGATATCTGTACTATGTTGAGTCTTCAAATCCATGAACATGGTATGCCTCTCTGTTTATTTGATTTTTGATTTCTTCCATCAATATTGTATGGAAGTACATGTTTTGTTAAATTTACACAAAATATTTAGTATTTCATAACTAAGTTCTATGTTAGATGTAGAGTTTTTTGACTGTTTTGTTTTTGTAAGCATTCTAAATCAAGTTAAGAAAGTTCCTCTCTTTCTATTTTTCTGAGCATTTTTATCATGCATAAGCTTGGAGTTTTGACAAGTTCTTTTTCTGTATTGATTAATATGGTAATGTGAATTTTCTACTTTTAACCAATCACTGGAGTGGATTATACTGATTGAGTTTCACATATTGATAATATTTGCTACTCTACCCTGGAATAAATTCCACATGATCACAATATGTAATTTTATATTTATATTGCTGTATTCTCTTTACCAATAGTTTATTAAATATTTTTGTGTCAATATTTATAATATTGATTTGTAGCTATCTTTACTTTCTTTATTTCTTTTTTATTGTCTTTATCTGATTTTATGTCAAATTAATTCTAGCTTCACTAAATAAATTTTGAAGTATATTTTTCTCTAATGTTTCTGGAAGACACTGTGTAAAATAAATGTTAATATTTCTTTAAGTTTTTCTTTTGGTATTTAGCATTGTCCTTCATAAAATCATCAGGGCCAAAAAAATTTTTTGAAAGAAATTCTAACCTTACAAATTCAATTTCTTTCCATGTTATACAGCTATTTGAATTATCTGTTTCACGTTGAGTAAGCTGTGGTAGTTTTTCTAAAGAGTTGCCCATTTTTTCTAACAGGTAAAACATGTTTGTCATAACCAGTTATTATCTTTTGTATTATTGAAGATCTATAGCAATACTCTGTCTCATTCTTTATATTGGTGATTTGTGTCTTCTATCTATTTTTTTGAGCCTTGCCAAAAGTTTGTCAATAATATTGATATTTTTAAAGAATCAGCTTTTTGCTGTATTTATTTTCCATGTTGTTTTTCTGTTTTCTATTTTATTTATTTCTAATTAATATTTATAATTTATTTCTTTCTGCTAGTTATTTGATTTATTTTGCTCTTCTTTTTGTTGGTTCTTAATGAAAGACTGTAGCTTAACAATATAAGACACTTTGTCTTTTCTAAGGTAAACATTTAGTGCTATAAATTTTTCTCTCAGTGCTGTTTTAGTTGTGTATCACATTTTTAGTATGTTTTTTTAATTTGTGTTTATTTCAGTAAAAAAATTTCCAACAAAGATGGGCATTACAAGGCTCACACCTGCAATTCGAGACTTTGGGATACCAGGCTGAGAGGAATCCTTGGGGCCAGGAGTTTGAGACCAGCCAGGTCTCTCCACTCTATTGATTGGTTAAAAGTAGAAAATTCACATTACCATATTAATCAATACAGAAGAAGAACTTGTCAAAACTCCAAGCTTATGCATGATAAAAATGCTCAGAAAAATAGAAAGAGAGGAACTTTCTCAACTTGATTTAGAATGCTTACAAAAACAAAACAGACAGTCAAAAAACTCTACATCTAACATAGAACTTAGCTATGAAATACTAAATATTTTGTGTAAATTTAACAAAACATGTACTTCCATACAGTATTGATGGAAGAAATCAAAAATCAAATAAATAGAGAGGCATACAAAAAAATAGAAAATGTAGCTGGTAAAATTTGG
This sequence comes from Tarsius wallacei, assembly GCA_963574415.1. NCBI lineage: Eukaryota > Metazoa > Chordata > Mammalia > Primates > Tarsiidae > Tarsius > Tarsius wallacei. The sequence goes on along the minus strand of CAUYQG010050124.1, from coordinate 778 downwards.
CCTGGTATTATGTGCCTGTAGTCCCATAAAGTCAGGAGGTTGAGGCAGGAAGATTGCTTGAGCCCAGGAGTTCAAGGCTGCAGTGAGTCATAATTGCACCACTGCATTACAGCCTGGGTGACAGAGTGAAGCCTGTCTTTCATGGACTATTTAGAAAAATTCTGTTTAGTTTTCAACTGTTTGAAAATATTGTTTATTTTCAAATAGACAATATTTAAAAATATTCCTGAACTATTCTTATTTGATTTTTTTTTTACTCCACTGTAGCCAGAAAACAAATGCTGTTTGATTTCTTTCTTTCTTTTTTTTTTTTTTTTTTACATTTTTGAGGATTTTTTTTTTTTTTGAGTTGGAGTCTAACTCTGTCACCCAGACTGGAGTGCAGTGGCCGCTCCCAGCCACTGCAGCCCTGACCTGCTGGGCTCCGGCGATCCTTCCACCGCAGCCTTCCAAGTAGCTGGAATGACAGGCGCACGCTACCACGCCTGGCTAATTTTTGATTTATTGTAGAGATGAGGTCTTGCCAAGTTGCCCAGGCGGGTCTCGAACCCACGGGCTCAGGCAATCCACTCACCTCAGCCTCCCAAGGCGCAGGATTATAGGCTGAGCCACCGAGCCAGGCCGTGGTTTTTTTGGTTTTTTTTGCATAGGTTATGATCTGTGTTTGTATATGCCACTGAGCACTTGTAAAAATGTAAATTTTGCTGTTGTTGAGTGAAGTATGTAAATTTCTATTAAATTCTGTAGGTTGATGGTGTTGTCGTGTTCTTCCATATCC
>CAUYQG010050123.1:0-64576 GCA_963574415.1 Tarsius wallacei | reverse complement strand
AAAAAAAAAAAAAGAAATAGAACACCGAGGAAAGATTGATGACAAGAGATGAAAGGAGGCGAGCTAGGAAATCTGAAAGGATATATTTTCAAGGAAGCCATGAAAAGAGTACAAGGAGCCGGGCTCAGTGGCTCAGCCTGTAATCCCACGCCTTGGGAGGCTGAGGTGAGTGGATTGCCTGAGCCGGCGAGTTCGAGACCCGCCTGGGCAAGTGAGACCTCATCTCTACAATAAATCAAAAAATTAGCCGGGCGTGGTAGCGCGCGCCTGTAGTTCCCGCTTCTTGGAAGGCTGAGGCGGAAGGATCGCCGGAGCCCAGCAGGTCGAGGCTGCGGTGACTGGGAGCGGCCACTGCACTCCAGTCTGAGCGACAGAGTGAGACTCCAACTCAAAAAAAAAAAAAAGAAAAGAGTACAAGGAAATTTAAAGGTGACCAGAGAAAAGGCTGTCTTAAAGGTGGAATATGAAAAATTTGTGGTTAGCAAGCGGCTGACTGAGGTTAGTGTGTGTGTGTGTGTGTGTGTGTGTGTGTGTGTGTGTTTTAAGTTTCAGAGGAAGGAAATGACATTGCATAATAGTTTTCGAAAACTTGGCAAGTTTTCAAGTGTGGGTCCCTATCTGTCTTGCCGGGAGAGCTGAGATAGGACATAGGGCAAAGGAGAGTCTGGGTCTCTCCAAGATGCCATGTCTCAAGAAGGTTGAATTGCAGTCAAGTTATATCTTCACTCATGATATGAGAGAGAAAATTCAAATAAAAAGTTCATTTTTGCCCTTCATTAGTTCCTTTAGGCTGGTAAAGCAGGATTGATGGTGTTTTTGCCAGGTAGACAAAATTATCTGCATCAGGTTTTTATCTGAAATATCTCCCTCATTACACTGGAAACTCACTGGGGTTCCACCACCCACGGAGACTGAATAACCGGTTTTCCGAGTTTTTCCTGATGTGGTTCTTGTTATTACAAACGACCTGGGATCCCTACTCCTTTTTAAGAGAAGGGCAAGTAAAGGGGATCAATATTAATATTTAAGAAGGACGTTCTTAAAACATCATAGAGGGACATCACTTGCGCGTTACAAAATGTTTAAAAAATAAATTTGAGGAATTGAAAACTCCTAAGTGGTCAGATAAGCCCACACTAATCTACCAAACAAGACAGAAATTTACTTTCACAACATATGGTGTTATGAGGTTTTTCCTGTTAGATGGGGGAAAATAGACCCTGAGCAGCTGCTGGGAGGAATGAATCACGTACATTTTAAAGAGGGGCTTTCCATATTTAGGTGAATGAGACCTTGTCTAAGGCTGCAGGATTCACCTTAAGCAAGTCGCTCCCCCGCCTGGATCCCAAACGTCCTCATCTGTAAAATAAGGGAAAAGGGCAGGGGTGTGTGTGTGTAGAGATGACGGGACTGAATGCTCTTTCAAGCTCCCTCCAGCTCCAGGTCATTTCATAAGGATGAGTCCCCTTCCTCCATGCTGTTTTCCTCCAGGAGAAAAAGCTGGAAATTCTTTTTTATTATTTTTTTAATCTGCATTCATATCAACATAAATTCTTTGACTATAAATATAAAGAGAGCCAGCCGGGCTTGGTGGCTCAGCCTGTAATCCCACGCTTTGGGAGGCCGAGGTGAGTGAACTGCCTGAGCCCGCGGGTTCGAGACCCGCCTGGGCAACTTGGCGAGACCTCCTCTCTACAATAAATCAAAAAAACTAGCCGGGCACGGTGGCGCGCGCCTGTAGCTCCAGCTACTCGGAAGGCTGAGGCGGAAGGATCGCCGGAGCCCAGCAGGTCGAGGCTGCGGTGGCCGGGAGCGGCCACTGTACTCCAAGTCTGGGCGACGGAGTGAGACTCCAACTCAAAAAAATAAATAAATAAATAAAATAAAATAAAGAGAGCCGACACAACCTTGCCCCAAGACAAGGCTTCGGGAAACGGGAGTCGGAAACGCAGGCGCCGACGGCATCCAGCACCTGCACCTCCAGCCCCGCCCCTCGCCCTTCCCGGCCGGAGCCGCGCCCAGGGACCAAGATGGCGACAGCGCGCTGGGTCTCGTCCGCGCCCCGCGTGACTCCGCACTGCGGCAGCCCCGGCGAGGCCGCACCCCATTGGCCGACTGCGATGAGGTCATTGTGGGGGCGGGGCCTGCGGCGGCGCGGGGGCGGGACTTCGCGGACGCACGCACGTCGAGGCGCTGCTGCCCGGAGCCGCGGAGGCTGTGGGCTTGGCTGCGGTGGCTGCTGTGGTGGCGGCGGCGGCGGGAGGTGAGCGGCGGCTGTAGGTACAGAGACAGGGAATGGTCTTCGAGGGACGCAGGAAATCCTCCTAATAGCCCCCCTCGATTGTCAAAGGAATGAGCAGGGCTCTTAAAAGTCCGGGAGAAAAATGGGGGTTCATCCCCTCTTAGGGCACCCCACTGGCCAGAGGAACCGGAGGCTCGCTGCCCCTTGGAGGCCCCGATTCCTTATTCCCATTTAAGAGACAATCGGAAGAAACGAAGGTTATCGGATTTATTTGGGGGCTTCTTAAAGGGGCTCTCAATTTGGGGATCCCCTCTCTTCCCACCCCTGGAGGTAGATGTGCTGGGATCCCAGAGTGTCCCTGCTTTCTCGCGGGGTGGACGGGAAATGAAGCAGGTGAATGCCTTATTAGGAGGCGAGGACTGGATGACAGTAGGGGGATTCCTCCAGGCAGGACGTGGGGGCGCTGTCTTTGGATTCATCTTTTGCAGAAAGGCTGTTTCTTCATGTTTTGTGACACTCACCCCCCCCCCGAACTGCGTTGGCCTAGTTTTCTGTTTGGCTCCAGGGGTGTAGAGATATTGTAGGGAGACTTGTGATCGTTAAAGAACAAGAGAAGGCTGTCATGATCGGCAGCCTCTGAACTATGCTGATCAGGCATCATTTTATGTGTTTAGAGGTTGTGGTATCTTGTGGAAGGGTGGTGCCGGTAACAGCTGATTAGGATGATTCAGGGATACAAAATCCTAAAGTCAGCCTACATAATCTCTTAAGAAATCCTTACCTATATCTGAGCGTGTTGTTTTGCTGCCTTGAACATCAAATGCATGAAGGTTTGTACGTTCAGATTTCTCAAAATGTCTCCCAGCCTTCCAGAAGAATAAATGATCCTTTGGTATCAGACTCACCTATCAATACTGAATATGGGTGCCCTTATGGCACTAAAAAACTGTATGTTTTGCTGAGTTTAGAGACTGGACAGTCTGTGCCTTACATCAGCTGATTGAAGATAAATAATTGCAGTTTCAGGACCACTGATAGCGCCAATTGTCTCTCTCGCCCGGCAACAGTAAGACAGCCCTAAAACGAAACCTTCACTGGCTCATGCACGAGGAGATTTGACAGATGGAAGAATGTAATTAGTCTTGAAGGTGGGGGATGAGATACTGAAAGCTGCAGAGGTGGAAGGCTTATTGTCTGTGGCTTGATAAAACTGCTTTGTCATTAACAAGGTGTTCCTGTCATGCTTGATTTGAAATTGAGCTTAATTTGCAAGCTGGTTCCTTTTTTTCAGATGATGGTTATTTGTTTGGATTCCTTAAGGGGGGAATGATGTTTTTGAGGAGTCTAGAGGGTTCAACCCTTTAATGTAGCCATAGCTTTAGGATAGTGCTGCAACTTGGGGCTGTTAAAATGGGCATTTCAACTGAAGGTAGAAAACTAGTCACAAGACAGACATTTTTTATGGGAGGGTAACCAAGGTGTCTTCTTTTTGTTTTCTGCACTAGCAAAAAATATTAGTGGGCTGGCTCAGTAATAAATATGAAACTGTTTGTCTGAAAGAAAAAAAAAAGTTGGGAAAAGTGAATGTTTTCATAATATTGTGTCCAGCCTATTTATTTATTTATTTATTTATTTATTGAGTTGAAGTCTCACTCAGTCGCCCAAACTGGAGTGCAGTGGCGGCTCCCAGCCACCGCAGCCTCAACCTGCTGGACTCTGGCAATCCTTCCGCCTCAACCTTCCAAGTAGCTGGAACTACAGGCGCACGCTACCACGCCCGGCTAATTTTTTGATTTATTGTAGAGATGAGGTTTCGCCAAGTTGCCCAGTCGGGTCTCGAACCCGCGGGCCCAGGCAATTCACTCACCTCAGCCTCCCAAAGCGTGGGATTACAGGCTGAGCCACTGAGCCCAGCCTGTGTCCAGCCTATTTAAAGAGCTATTTGGGGTTCTTAGTTCCTGTCTTTAATCTGGATACATTCTTATGTATTGACTTGCCCAAAATATTGTCATTTGATCCTGATGTTGATGGCAAAGGAAGTGACTTTTCATCTGGCACTCTGCTGGGCAGGATTCAATAACTACATTTGCAATTTCTCCTTCCCATTGTTCTTGGCAGGATGTCAAAACAGTTGTTACAGACCTGTCAGCATGGGGTGGAAGAAATGAAAATGCAAAATGAAGGAGGCTTACTGGGTGTTACTTGCTTATATAGCCCTCTTGGTCATTTTCAAAGTCATGACATTTTCTCTTTTGCCTCAGGTTGGAGAGAACTCGGAGTACGTGTTAACTGGTACCTTCTGCCACCATGGGGGAGCTTTTCCGGAGTGAGGAGATGACACTGGCCCAGCTTTTCCTACAGTCAGAAGCTGCTTATTGTTGCGTCAGTGAATTAGGAGAACTTGGGAAGGTTCAGTTTCGTGATGTAAGTAGTTGTGGGCTGCTTCTTGTTCCTACTGAACTCTGTTTTTCCTGTCATAGCCAATTGCCTTATGATGACTGTTTTGTTTTTTATTCGCAAACATAGCATTACAGCACGAGCTTTCTATTGGTAGAGTATACACTTCGAGTGTCTTTCTGGAGGTGAGAATGTTTTGTGTCAGTCCTTCCATGCTTTTTCTTTTTTTCTTTTTCTTTGAGTTGGAGTCTCACTCTGTCGCCCAGACTGGAGTGCAGTGGCTGCTCCCGGCCACCGCAGCCTTGACCTGCTGGGCTCCAGTGATCTTTCCGCCTCAGCCTTTCGAGTAGCTGGAATTACAGGCATGCGCTACCATGCCTGGCTGATTTTTTAATTTATTTATAGAGATGAGGTCTCGCCAAGTTGCCCAGGCGGGTCTCGAACCCGTGGGCTCAGGCAATCTACTCACCTCAGCCTCCCAAAGCGCGGGATTACAGGCTGAGCCACCGAGCCTGGCTCTTCCATGCTTTTTCTAGCTTTCCCTTTGAGAACCATCCTAAGCATTATCCAGGTAATTGCTTGGGATGCAGGGAGAGGATACTAGACTAACCCGTGCAAGGCTTCCATTTTGCTTTTGGGCTCTTTAATGCCCATCACAGGATAGTTTTAAAAATTTTAGGGAGCCAGGCACAATGGCTCATGCCTGTAATCTACCACTTCGGGAGGCCGAGGCATGAGGATCACTTGAGTCCAGGAGTTCGAGACCAGCATGGGAAACATATCAAGACCTCATCTTTACAAAAAACTTAAAAAATTAACCGGGTGTGGTGGTCCCAGCTACTTAGGAGGCTGAAACAGACGGATAGCCTGAGCCCAGGAAGTCGAGGCTGCAGTGAGCCATGATTGCCCCACTGCACTCCAGACTGGTTGACAGAGTGAGACTCCCAACTCAAAAAAAAAAATGTAGTTCTTCCTAACAATAGGCTCTTTTTTTTTTTTGGTAGAGTCAGAATCTCACTCTGTTGTCCAGGCTGGAGTGCAGCGGCACGCTCACAGCCACTACAGCTTCAACCTCAGTCTTCCACGTAGCTGGAACTATAGACGTGTGCTACCACACCCAGCTTATATTTTTTGATTTATTATAAGTTTCCCAGGCTGGTCTCGAACCCCTGAACTCAGGCAATCCTCTTGCCTTGGCCTCCTAAAGTGCTGGGATTATAGGCTTGAGCCACTGCACCTGGCCTAAGGCCTTTTTTTAAAAAACAAAATCTGAGGTATCAAGCTATAGGTATAAAACATATTAGTCAGTAAAATACTCATTATTTATAGCATTGTGTCTGGCACTTGGAGAAGGTATCAAAATAAAATAGATAGTCTAAGAGTAAGAAAGTGTGTCCTATGAGACTTACAATCTGATCAGGAAGGCATGGTGTATGCTGCTAAAAGGAGGGGGCAGTTAATAATTCAGCAGTTCCTGACTCAGATCCTCCTATTAGACTATCTGGAAACTTCATATGCCTATCTTTCATAGCACTCATTGTGGTGGTGATTTTATCTTATTCTACCTTCATCATCAGTGTGAGTAGTTGATCAAAGTCTCTCTCTTCCACTGTGATCTAAGCACCTTATTTTCGTTTGCTTTTTATTGTATCCTTAGTGCCCACATACAAGTGGTACCCAGTATTTGTTGGAATGAAAGGAGAGTGGACAGAAAGGGATGGGATTAAACACTGTAGGCTTCCTGGAATTGGCAAGCTTGCAGGAAGTTCTCAGTCGGAGCTGAAGTTGCACAAGTGTAATCCAGTGACATGGGATTATAGGTGTGAGCCACTGGGCCCGGCCAGTGATGTGGTCTTATTCCTTGCTCTCTCTTTGTCTATTTTGTACCATCTCCCTCCAGCTTCCTCCCCCACTGATTCCTTTTTTTTCCTAAAGACTCATCGTTAGACCTCTCTTGTGTCCTCTCCTCCCCTGCTATGGGTGTCAGGGTTCCCCAGATTCTCTTCTTTGCTCTCTCTGAGTGCACTTCCCCATACCCACATCTTCCTGTACCACCTCTTTTGGGGATCTCGTCTACCTCAAATCTTCCATTTTTATTTGGTGAGTTCTAAAATTTCATTTCTGGCCATGATCTCTCAAACACCATCCCTATATTTACTCACAGTTCTCTGAGATTGTTGTCACCAAGCAATTTTCTCTGTTTCTCAAGCTCAGTATTGTTTAAATCTCAACACTTTATATTTTATAAGCTGCTTTGTCATCATAACTTCCTAACTAGGGCATCAGTGTTCTTGCAGTTTTCTGGGCTTGAAATCTAAGTCAACCTTTAATCCTAGGACTTTGGAATGTTAAGGGGGGAGGATTGTTTGAGCCCAGGAGTTTGAGACCAGCCTGGGCAACATAGTGAGACCTTGTCTCTACAAAAAAATTTTAAAATTAGCCAGGTGTGGTGGCATATGCCTGTAGTTCCAGATACTTGGGAGGCTGAGGTGGAAGGCTCACCTGTGCCCAGATAGTCGAGGCTGTAGTGATCTGTTATTGTGCTACTGTACTCCAGCCTGGGTGGCAAAGACCCTGACTCGAAAAAAAAAAAGTAAAGAAAAAAGAGACCAGTTCCTCATCTGGTCTTATGGTGTCTCCCTCCTTAATATCTACTGTCTCTATCCAACCTTCTTTCCTTTTACTTATGCTGTATTTTAGCCATACCAAAAAAGTGTAGCGAATAGTATAATGACTGCCTATGTTTCCACCATCTGCTTGAGAGGTAATCATTCTTTATGTAATCGTTCCTCTTGCTTCTTTCTTAGAGGTAACCTGTACGATGATCTTTGCTTTTATCTTTCCCATGTGTTTTAATTTTTTTACTTTAGCTATGTAAAAAAGATATAGTATAATTTTGTATGTTTCAGAACTACTTACATGGTATCATACTGTTACAGCCCAATCCAATAAATAGGCTGCTATTTCTCATGGCCAATTAAAATAGGAGAGGCAGAGACTGGGAGAAAAGGGAATGTTTAATTTCTTTCTTTTTTTTTTGAGTTGGAGTCTTACTCTGTCGCCCAGGCTGGAGTGCAGTAGCACGCTTATGGCTCCCACAGCCTCAACCGACTGGGCTCAGGCAATCCTTCCACCTCAACCTTCCAAGTAACTGTAACTATAGGCACGTGCCACCATGCCTGGCTAATTTTTTTTGATTGGTTATAGAGATGAGTTCTCACCAAGTGACCCAGGTTCGTTTTGAACCCTTGGGCTCAGGCAATCCTCTTACCTCTGCCTCCCAAAGTGCTGGGATTACAGGCATGAGCCACCGTACCCAGCTGGGAGTGTTTAATTTCTATAACCAGGTTCCAGGGAGATGAGGCATCATCATTACCAAAAAAACCTGCTCCAAGCAACACAATTGCATTCCAGTATTTATACTCAAAACTTGCAGCCCTTTGCCCACCCCAAGCTTGAAGCCTACCTGCAATTATAGCATGACTCAAGGTTTACGTGAACAATTTTACGTGACTACTGATGTGACGCAATGTCACGTTGACATTTTAGATAACATTTTATCATTTACAAACAGCTCTTTTACAGTTTTTAGAGGAAGGGGCAGTCAATTGCAATATTTGGACCAAAGGGAAAACATTATTGTAACTATGTTTTGTTCCCAGAGCCCTGGCCTATGTCCTGTATTCACAGTCCAATGTCCTAGTATTCACAGACGAAGGAGAGGTGGGCAATACCCACTCCAAGCTTTCAGATACAGTCCCGTCAGCCTGGGTTCACTCCCCTAATTATTAGGTGGTCTGGCTTGCCTGGCTGTTTCTTCTTTAGCATCTGCAGTAGCTTACAAGATAAGACAGGCCAGTCGGGCAAAGCTGTGCTAGGAGAGGAGAAGGGAAAATGTACACTTTTGAATCCAAGCAGCTTTTACATTCTACCCAACTCAGCTACAAAAGAATACAAGTTTTTTTTTGTTTTTTTGTTTTTTTGAGTCGGAGTCTCACTCTGTCACTTAGGCTGGAGAGCCGTGGCACACTCATGGCCACCGCAGTCTTGGCCTGCTGGGCTCAGGTGATCCTTCTGCCTCAGCTTTCCAAGTAGCTGGAACCACAGGCATGTGCTACCATGCCCAGGTGATTTTTTTGTTTATTGTAGATGAGGTCTTGCCATGCTGCTCAGGCTGATCTCGAACCCCTGAACTCAGGTAATCCTCTCGCCTCCACCTCCCAAACTGCTGGGATTACAGACGTGAGCCACTGCGCCCGGCTAAGAATACAAGTTTTTAAGACGTTCTAAATGAGAGTTCTAATATAACCAAAATGGCCTCTTTTCAGCCTTTAGCAATACTGTATGTATCCTTCAGCAAGTTCTTTTTATTTTATTTTATTTATTTATTTATTTAGACAGAGTCTTGCTCTGTCACCCAGGCTGGAGTACAGTGGCACGATCATAGCTCACTGCAGCCTCGACCTCCTAGGCTCAAATGATCCTCCTGTTTCTGCCTCTTGAGTAGCTAGGACTACAGATGCATGCCGCTATGCCTGGCTAATTTTTTAAAATTTTTTGTAGAAATATAGTCTTGCTGTGTTGCCCAGACTGGTCTCAAATTCCTGGCCTCAAGTAATCCTCCTGCCTTGGCCTCCCAAAGTGCTGGGATTATAGGTGTAAGCCACTGTGCCTGGCCAGCAGGTGCTTTTTATTTTTATTTTTGAGTCGAAGTCTCACTCTGTCACCCAGACTGGAGTACACTGGCACAATCACAGCCACTGCAGTCTTGACCTGCTGGACTCAGGCAATCCTTCCCTGTAGTTGGAACTACAGGTGCGGGCCACAACGCCTGGCTAATTTTTGTATTTTTTTAAGAGACAAGGTCTCGCTATGTTGTCCCACAGTGGCCTTGAACTCCTGGACTCAAGCGATCCTCTTGCCTCAGCCTTCCAAAGTGCTGGGATTATAGGTGTGAGCCACTGCACCTGGCCAGCAGGTGCTTTTTATTTTTATTTTTTGAGTCAGAGTCTCACTTTGTCACCCAGGCTGGAGTCTAGTGGCATGCTCACAGCCACTGCAGCCTCGACCTGGTGGGATCTGTCGATCCTTCACCCTCAGCCTTCCAAGTAGCTGGAACTACAGGCATGTGCCATCATACCTGGCTAAGTTTTCTTGATTTATTGTAGAGATGAGGTCTCACCAGGTTGCCCAGGCTGGTCTTGAACCCGTGGGCTCAGGCTATCCTCTCACCTCGGCCTCCCAAAGTGCTGGGATTATAGGCGTGCACCACTGTACCCAGCCCAGTTCATTTCTTAAAATTGCTACATGGTTATTGTACGCATACACACAGTTTATCTATCAATTTTTCCTGCTCTGAACTTTTAGGTTGATTCCAATTCTCAGTGATTCCAATGCAGATTCTTGTATGTGTCTCCCTGTATGTATGATAGTTTCTCTAGGACAGTACTGTTAAAAATTAAGGACTCCAGGCTGGGTACAATGGCTCATGACTATAATCTCAGCATTTTGGGAGGCCAAGGTGGGAGGATTGCTTAGGCCCAGGAATTCGAGACCAGTCTGGACAACATAGCACGACCTTGTCTCTACAAAAATTACATAAATTAGCTGAGTGTGGTGGTGTGAGCCTGTAGTCCCAGCTACTCGGGAGACTGAGGCGAAAGGATCACCTGAGCCCAGGAGGTCGAGGTTGTGGTGAGTCATGATCGTGCCACTGCACTCCAGCTTGGGCAACAGAGTGAGACCCTAACTTAAAAAAAAAAAAAAATTAATGACTCTAAAGAGGTTTTCCTTATGTAAATTATAGATACCAATATTTACTATATTGGAAGTTAAAACTGAGAAATGTAAAAATATTTATTTATCAAATCATTTTAAAATTACAATAGTAAACCCACTACATGTTATCATAAAGAACTTTTTTTTTTTTTTTTTTTTGAGTTGGAGTCCCACTCGATCACCCAGGCTAGAGTGCAGTGGCCGCTCCCGGCCACCGCAGCCTCGACCTGCTGGGCTCCGGCGATCCTTCCGCCTCAGCCTACCAAGTAGCTGGAGCTACAGGCGCGCGCTACCATGCCCGGCTAGTTTTTGATTTATTGTAGAGATCAATGTCTTTCAATGAGTGAATCAATTAATAATATTGTGCAATATTTTCTATTAAAATAGAATGTTATGGATATTTGCCATAGAAAATGTAATTTCAAAATATCAAATGACCTCAATATATACCTTTGTATAGGATATAGTACTCATTTCTTTGACTGTTCATTCCCTCAAGCAATATTTTATGAAGTCTTCAATGATTAAAACATTTTTCTGGAAATTGACAGGAATGTAGTGTACACATATGAGGACCATATCAAGTTAAAATAATATTTAAGCATAAACATACTTCAGTGGAGAGTGATATTAGATTAGATGATTAATATATAAAAATAAAATGTTAGCTGAGTAGTATAAAATATATTTCATATATGAGTAAACATGACTATTACATTGGTTTTCTGGAAAACATTTAAAATATGTTTATTCTATTTTGTCATTTGTTAGTTTAGTTGTTAATTTATTTTTTTCCATTTTGGAGTCATGTACATAGTATTTTTAAACAAGAGGCTCTTCTGATACATTACCATTTTAATAGCTACTGCTGAAAAGTTGTAGAATAACTTCAGTAATTGTTCCTTTCTTAAGAACTGAAATTAGTCTGATGTTATAAAAGAAAAATGCATATAGCTAAGATGATGACTTTTTTAGTGCAAGGTAGATGATGACTTCTCAATATCTTGCTCTAAATTCTGATATGTGAAAAGAATATAAAATGTGATTTATACAGTTGTATAATGTACCTTTAGCTTAGACTTCAAGTGCTTATATATTTTGATATTTTCTTTTTAATAATAAAACTTTTATAGTAGTATCTTGCTCATTTAAGCTTTGCTTCTCCCCCACCCTGATCTCTTTTAGGGGGAGCATTTTGCAGGCCAACAGATGTTAAATTTAGCCATGTGATTTGCTTTTGACAATGGGATACCTATAGAAATGATAGATACTAGTTCTGGAGACTGATGTTTAGAGGCTTGAGTGATTCTGCTTGTGTCTCTGGGACTGTGTGACTCCATCAATGAGAAGAATCTGCATTAGGTAGCTTGATGGTCCAAAAAAGAAGGAGAGATATATGGAGCTAACCTGAATTCTTTCCACGACTAGAAACAAGCCCATTCAAGCCTAGCTTAGATCAGCTAAAACCAAAACAGCTTGCACATGCATAAGCTAGAAATAGCTGCTTTTTATTGTATATAAAGTAAGCTTTTCTGGTTGTTTGTTACATGATACTGCCGTGCAATTGCTAAGTGAATCAAGTGTAGCATTATTTTTACCTTGGCAAATATTATATTGCAATTCACAACTGACTCTTTGATAGAAGACAGTGTAAACAAAACCATAATATGATTTATTGGGAATTTCTGACAAAACTTATCTTACAATTTACATTGAGTAAATGCAGCAATCTTTCTTAATGATTAGTATGTATAATAGTGAAGATTGCATACAACTACAAATAACTGCAAATAAAGTAATAAAAGCTTAAATGACATGGATGTTTCTTTCTTTCTTACATAAAAGCAGTTGAGACATCAGTATCCTATTGTTGACTTGGTGCTCTACAGTATTATCAGAAGCGCAGGGTTATGGTTTCTTTTGTCATTATCATAGGGTGTGACATTTGTGCTCTAGGTTACCTGATCCTCTAAGATAGCTGCAGGTCAGAATCTCGAATAAAGGCAAAGCATTAAAAAAAATTCAACGAATAAAAACTTCCCAGTTGTTTAGGTGATCTTCACTAGCTTTCCCAGAAACATCACATACTACCTCCACTTATACCTCATTGGTCAGCAGTAGGTCACATGACCCCAACTAGTTTAAAAGAGTGCTCAGAAGTGCAGTACCATTAAAAATGGAGTTTTACTAAAGAGCAAGTAGACTGGGAATAGATTAGCAAGTGGCATCACCTGCCGCATTGTCCAGTACATTAATTAAGAAAAAGTTACAGCCTCATTGGTCATAAACTCACTAAAAATAAGACTTTGGATTTCAGATACTTTTAAATTCTAAATTTTCTAAGACTCTGAGAAAATGTATACAGAACTTGAAATTATATTAAATTGTGTTTGATTATATTTTGCATAATATTTCCATGCTCTTGTCTGCTCTTCTTTCCACTCCCAGTATTATAACTGATATAATATAGAAAGAGCTTTCTCTGCTTGGTTCCTCTACTTTTGTTTAACATGCCAACCTAAGTTAAATGATTTTAAGTAAAGAAATAAATGTATCAGCAAATGTTGTGCAGTGATTTTTACAAGAACATTATGAACATTTAAGATCCAAAATGCAGTGTTACTAAACTCTATTTATATATTTGTGTAAGTATTGCCTGTTTTTCTTACCCTTTTTCTTCTATTATTTTAGAACACTTTGATGATTAAGCTTTTAATCACTGTCAATAATTAATGGTATAGTACATAAATGTTTACACTTATATATGCATTATACTATATACATCTATGCAAATAAATTATCCTGAGGTTTCTCTTTATGAATGTCAAATTGGTTGCCAAAATGGATATCTATTTAAGTGGTATCAAGTTAAAATAGTCTAACAAGACTTAGAAAATATACATGGTAACATAAATTTTAACTGAGTACATATAATTAGTGTTACAAGAGTAATTAGTGAAATAATTTGAGCAGGAGAATAAAATTGAACTTTAGAGGCAATATGTAGGTTGGGTAGAAATCAGAATTCACCAGAAGCAAGAACTTCAGCTCAAAGACTATATAAGGAAGTTATCAATGAGATGTGGAAGATACAGGTGGCATTTGTAGAATCAAAATATAAAACTATTAGTAATAACTCCAGAGCACATCAACTGTAAAATATCCTATAGATACAACTAGTTATTCATAAAAATAATTGAAGAAAATGTTGATGATCCCTCTTTTGTAAAAAAGATACCAAGATGAATCACAACTGAAATCTCTAAATACTCAAAACCTAAATACTAATCTATTATTACTTCCTAGAAAATCTATTTATATTCTTTAAAAAACCCAATTTATGAAGAAAGATGCTGACTGGGCTTCTTAATTCCAATTTATCAAGGTTGAAATCTATAACAAATTAATATTTGGGTTGAAGTGTCCTTTCACCTGCTGATCCAAGCATGACAAGAAAATAATTAGACGGTGCTGTTTCCAAACTTGCTAAGAAGCAAGCTTTTCTTCCATAGTAATTTATCAGAACCTGCTGAAGAATGATTATTTTTATTTGTTATACATGGCTTCCTGGGTGTTTTTTAATATTGTTTTGTTTTAACAGATGGAAATAATAAATACATGGTCGAGGGGATATGTCAATAATACACACAAATTCTTTCCTGAGGCAATATGAAATACCCTGTCATTTAATGATTTATACAACAGTTATGAGTACGAACTTAGCACAACCAGAGCACATATCCACTGAAGTCCCTAAATAACATTCCAAAGCCGAATCTGAATTTATTTAAACTGTCAAGTCTCACAAAATCAAAAGCTTTTTGTGTAACTAACTGGTCTAAAGATGGATTGATTAACCTTGTCTATCACCCATTGCCATGTAATTCAGTTTATCATAATTAGGCCTTCCCAATTATGAAAAAAAAATTCTTTACAACTTTATAAGGGAATGCAATTACAGTGTACTTTGGAAAAGCAGTGAAAGAAAAGCATTTTGTGTAATAGCGGGAAATAAAGAACGGTGATTAAGATTTTAAGAGTAATCTTGAAATTGAACAGTATTGAGTTCCTGTATCATCTCTGTCTCTTAACAGCTGTAGGACCTTGAAAAGTTTAACTTATCTCTTTACCCAACTAAGGAAATAAGGATAATAATATTAACCTTAATGGATTTTTATATGAATTAAATTAAAATAATGTATAAAATATTTAGCAAAATGTTTTCCAATATTGATTCCTGAAAAAAGTTGTTAGCTATTATTATTATTATTTTTTAGCAAACAAAAATAATTTTGCTGAGTATTCCCAATTATCATCCCAAGCTGCAATTCCAAAAATTTTGGAAAATGAATCAAATGCACCGTTAAAGGATCAGCCTTTATGATGTTTGGTGGTGAAATTAAGGGACATATCATAGAGAAATCTAAGAAAACTTAGAAATTTTACACTGAGGCACTCTACTGCCGAAGACAGTGAATTGAAGGGAGCCTGACTTGGTATAATTTGTACTAAGAGCACAAAAGAGAATCTTTAAATAAGATCAATCTCTTTGATTCAATTCTTAAAGCTTCTGAAAAAAAATTGTGGCTGTCTGATTTTTTTTCGCTAGAAATTTAATTCTAGTATTAAAATGTGAATGTGCAATTAATACGTTTTTAATTTCTCTTTTTCGTTGTATATGTTTAAGATGTATAATGTGATGCTTTGTTATACATAGTAACATGAATACGACAGTCTAGCAAATTAACATATCCATCATCTCACATAATTTCTTTTTGTTTGCGTGTACATGTGGTACTAGCACCTAAAAGCTACTTTCTTAGCAGATTTCTAGTGCACAATATTATTAACTATGGTCCTTATGCTCTATGATAGATCTCTCGGCTTATTTACCCTACATATTGAAACTTTGTGCCCTTTGACCTCCATCTCCTCATCTTTCTCACACTCCCTCTCCTGATAACCACCTTTCATGCTCTGTTTCTATGTATTTGAGTTTTGTTTTGTTTTAGGTTTCACGTATAAGGGAAATCATGCAGTGTATTTCTTCCTTTCTGTCTTATTTCACTTAGCATAGTTTTAAAACATTTTTTTAATTTTAAAGATGTGGGGTACAATTCAGGGTTAGATATACAAATGTTCATTATGCAGGTACCCTTGTTGATGAGGTGTGACCCACCTCCCCTGGCAGTTTCCCTCAACTGCCAATCACACCTCCCTCCCCTGACAGTTTCCTGCTACTGCCAATCCCTTTCTTATAGTATTATAATTGTTCAAGGTCTTTGTGGCTGCATAATATTCCATTGTGTATAGGTACCACTTTTTTTAATCCAGTCCACTCTTGGCTCCATGTTTTTGCTATTGTAAATAATGCTGCAATAAACATGTGTGTGCAGTTATCTTTTTCGTAGAGTGATTTGAGTTCCTCTAGGTATATTCCCAGTAGGAGGATTGCAGGGTCATATGGAAGGTTGATTTTTAGATCTTTTAGGAATCACCACACTGGTTTCCACAGAGATTGTACTAGTTTACACTCCCACCAACAGTGTTCCCTTTCCCGCCATCTTCTCCAACATTTGTTGTTTTTTTCTGGGTCCATCTCGTTGTTGCCAATGGCAGGATTTCCATTTTTAAAACTGAATAATATTTACTTGTGTATATACACACACACACATTCATCCATTAACTTATCCATTCATCCATTAATTGACACTTCAATAAGTTTCTATATCTTGACTATTATGAATAATGTTGCAATGAGCATGGATGTGCAGCTGTCTTTATGCGACAGTGATTTTCTCTCTATATATACCTAGAAAAGAGATTTCTGGATCATAAGATAGTTTAATTTTTTACTTTAGGAATCTTTATATTGCTTTTCACAATGGATGCACGCATCTACTTTCTTACTAATAGTGTAGGGTGTTCTTTTATTTCCACATCCTTACCAACACTTGTTATCTCTTGCCAGTTTTTGTTGTTGTTGTTTTGTTTTGTTTTGTTTTAGAGTTGGAGTCTCACTCTGTCGCCTAGACTGGAGTGCAGTGGTTGCTCCCGGCCACTGCAGCCTCAACCTGCTGGGCTCCGGCGATCCTTCCACCTCAGCCTTCCAAGTAGTTGGAACTACAGGCGCGTGCTACCCAAATTTTTTGATTTATTGTAGAGATGAGGTCTCACCAAGTTGCCCAGGCGGGTCTCAAACCCACAGGCTAAGGCAATCCACTCACTTCAGCCTCCCAAGGCGCGGGATTACAGGCTGAGGCACCGAGCCCGGCTTCTTGCCAGTTTTATAAAAGCCATTCCAACAGGTGTGAGGCGACACTTCACTGTGGTTTTGATTGACGTTTTCCTGGTGACTAGTTATGTTAAGGACTCTGTAAATGCTAGCCTTTTTTTTTTTTTGGTCTTTCTTTGACTATTATTGGAGTACAGTAAAGATGTCAATGTGTGTAATTATTTTACATAATTTGTTAAATTTATCCATCTGACTATAGATTACTACATTAAAACACTGAAGCAGTGCAAATTACCAAAGATAAATAAGCATAACCTTCTTTTCTTGACTGGAAAATATAGTTTATTTAAAACTAAATTAGAAAGAGAGAGAGGAAATTCACCTCCCCAAGGTAGGGAGGGGGCCAAAGCTAGGAAACATAGTGACCATGGCTCAGAGAGCCACATGGTCAGACCATGGCTTAGCAAAGCAATGGCCTCTTTCCAGCATTTTTTAATTTTTTATTTTTTTTATATATTAGATTTTAAAGATACAATGTACAATTCAGGATTAGGTATACAAGTGGGTATCATATAGGTAAAGTTTGGGCCTCCCTTTCGTCCTCACTTTGTCTGGTTTGAGATCAGGTACCCTTATTGATGATGCGTTCCCCACCACCACCACCCTCTCCCTGCCTAGACAGTATCCTGCTACTGTCAAACCCTTTCTTATTAGTCTGGTTTCAAACCTTCACTCCACTTTCAACTACTACAAAAACAATATTTTTTTTTCAGAGTGCTAAGGGACTTGCTTTTGTTCACAGTTCTGTTTTAATGTTTGTCATAATTTCCCCGTAATTACATTTTTAACTGTGCCATAACACTGTTAATGTATTTAGGAAGTTTTAGGTTCTATTCTTTTTCTATTTCTCCTATTTCTATGATCACTGAGCAAAAATACTACCCAAGACTTTGTTTTATGTGTATAATGCTTAATTATCTTTTTGAGAAAACATCCTTCAAGTATATTTGCAAAGCCTTTCATTTATACACTGGTGGTGTTTACTAGACACTCTACTTATATAGCCTGTTCACATCCCTCCAGACAGCAGTGGCTCACTAACACAGGCAAAGAAAGAAAACTTGCTAAACTGCATGAAAAAGTGAGAGAACTGAGTTATGGACCCACGTAATGCTGTCTTTACCTGAGGACTGTTGTGGGGTTTTTATTTTTTAATCAGTAATTATTGCTAAGATAAATATAAATACTTTGGGGAATGTTTTTGGAGACACTCAAAGTTAAATACAAGTTGACAGTAGTTTGCCATATACGTTAAAACCTTTGATTAAAAGGGAAGTTGAAAATTTGAAATAGTAACAAATTTATTTTTTATTCTTATAATTCTCTTTATTAACTTTTCTTCCATTATTTAAAATCACAGCAGAGGAGGCTGAGGTTTATGGCTCAAGAATGGGAAGACAAACCCCATATCTACACAAAAGAAAAAAGATGAAAATGCATTTTGAACAGATTTTTAAAATCCAAAACAAAAACAGTAGCCTTGAAAGTCCAGTCTTTAAATGAAATAGAGGTGGTGAAAGTGGACAGGAAGGAGTTGTGAAAAAAAAAAAAGTGTTGAGTTTCTAAATGCCTTATGTTAGGAATAAAAATAGTGGGAGAAATAAGGGTACCTGATCTCAAACCAGGTGAAGTGGGGATCAAAGGGAGGCCCAAACTTTACCTGTTGGTGACCAATTTTATACCTAATCCTGAATTGTACCCCACATCTTTAAAATCAAATAAAATTAAATTGGGAGAAATTTCTAGTGCAAATAGAGTCCCCACATATGGTGAAGAGAAATGTTATCACATAAGAGAAAAAAGAGCAATGAATGAGTCCTAAACATTTTCTGAGAAAGGCACCTACCACCTACCTGAATAGGAAAGATGTGGGCTCACTTCCCAACTAGTGACTGAGGAAGATTGCAAACTTTGCCTAAAAGCTCTGGGTCCCCACCTGGGGGAGCCCAAGAGTAGCATAGCCAGGTAGAATGAATCAGATTTTTCTAGGAATGGAGCCTGGCTATTTCTTTGCTTCACTGGAGTTCTGGGGAAGCTGTCAAGATTTACAGTATCCCTGATAAAGGGCAGAGATAACACTGTTAGACTCAAAGGAAGAGTGCAGACCGAATAGAACTATTGACTAAAGGCCAAAGCAGTTCTAAGGACATTAAAAAAAAATGCTAGATGCTAAAACAGAACTAGAAAGACCAGATGAAGTTGACTAAGTCCAAGCAGTAAGTATTCTTTTCACTACTATGGCAGGATGATGTAAAGGAAATCTACTCAATTTTAATGTATAACATAATTCAATTAAGAAAAATAATACAAGCTTCCAAAGAGAAATGGCAGACAAACACTTGTAAACATCAGGGTATCTAAAAAATGCACCATCACTTCTAAAGGTGTTAATTCTATGAGCAAAATATGATAAGCAAAATACCTCCATGATGTGAAAAGTGCCATTTATTCAGAAGACTACTTGTTGAATGTGGTATTGAAAGAAGAAAAGTATGTAATTAGATGGATAAAGGTTTCCTGTTATTAGTTAGTAGAAATAGAAATAAGGTGCATTTAATGCCATGTTACTTATTATCCCCTTGCCTCTAAAAGGTGTCATTAAAACAATAATACATCTTAAAATCCATATAGCCTTTTAATTAAGACTATAAGACAATATGAATTTAACCCATAAAAATGTCATCTTAAAGAGATCATATTCTGTGGAATAATCATAAGGATATATAATTTATGGTCTGTATTACCTAGATTTTCAATGTCAGCTATTATTTTTCCTAGCAGTGCAGCTGGTAAACATGAACAGGGGTTTTCTATGAAATGAATATATTAATATCTCTCTTACAGAGTTACATGAAAATAAATGAAATAAATACATGCATATGCCTTGAATTCAACTGGTGTATTTCCTCTTCTCTTTTAGGTTGTCACTTATCTAGTACTTTTCAGTGGAGCTTATTATAGTACTGAAAAAGATTCACAGTCTCCTCTCTCCCCCCAAAAGGAAGAGATAGTCACGTTTTTTCCTTTTTTAATCTTTTGCAGCCTTCTGCTTAAAGGAGTCAATTTTGTTCCTTATAAAACTAAAAGAAAAAAATTAATATGAGTTTTTCTTCTGAGACCTTTTCAGCATTAGCCTTTTAATTATCCCTTTGTAAAAATAACAAACTACAGCTTTAAAAAAAAACTCACTTTAGGGGATTTGGGGGGCTTGGGGGCGAACCCTAAATCATGTGGAGGGAATATATCTCTTAGAAAAATGAAAGTTGAAGGATTGTTTAAAATTGAGGTAAAAAAATGGAAGTAGTTTAACGCTTGCTTTCATGTCAACCTGCTCATAGGTATGAACTGGGACTGTCATCTATAATATGGTTTGGATCCCATTTTCTCTGAGGGTTTTGTGGTATTACCTTTAATCAGTGGAATAATATTCAATTTCCTTTTGTGTATGTGCAAACATTGCATTTCATTTTCCATTTTTACATTTTGCACAGCTCACTGAGATACAATATGAAGTATTTAATTGCTTATTTTTTCAACTGCTGAAGTATATACTTTCATTATAGCTTTAAATTAAATACTTGGAATCAAAGTTATTACTTTTTTAATGCACATGTGAAGTTATATATGCTGGAGTTTGTAATAAGTTACAACCTCAATGTATCTGCCAACTGAAATTACTTGAGTAGAACACTCATTATAACAAGAAGATGCCTACAGTCTCTCCACTGGAATGTACTACAAATATTGAGTGATATTACTTATTGTGACATCCAGAAAAGTACACCGTGATTAAATTTGTCTGTCTTTAGAAGAGAATAAAACTTCAACTTATTATATATATATATATATATATATATTTACAGATTTAAAGTACTTTCATCTACCTTTTGAAATTCTGGCACTTTACCTTTAGTTCACACATATAAAAACCTAAAATATAAAGACAGCAAAATAATTTTTTATTTACATTAAATTATTTTATAGCACTTTAGCCACCAGAACTGACAGAAACTTTGTAATATCTGATATTAACTCTGCATTATTACCTAAGAAATATAAGTACATTTATATCCTTTACTATTGTATGTAAATTCAGTAACAGAGTGCAGTTTTCACTGAACAAACTTTTATTCCTGCTGTACTTCTTGGAGGCCAGTGAAATATATACTGTACGCTGAGATTTAATCTTATCACATCTTTATCAAGTAAATAACCAGAAAATATAGGTGTAAAAATTAATAAGAAATTGTTTCTGACTTGTAGCCTCTATGCAGAGAAACACCCCATAGTGCCATAAGTGTATTGTGACTAAATACATGACGGCTCTGGGAAACAACAAGAAGTCAGCAATAAATTTAGGGAACGTGCAGGAGAAAGTTATGCCAGAAAAAGTCATTTTGGTTCTAACCAAATTCTGGAGCTGGTACTTATGAAAATTACCTTAACCTTTCTCTACCTCAGTTTTCCCATTTGTAAAACAAAGCTAGTAATATTAGTTACTACCTACTAGGATTTGTGGCAGATTATAGTAATAAATATAATGCAGTTAACATAGTGTCTGGCACATGGTAAATATTTGTAGATGACTTTTTTCCTCTCAATTTTCTGACCTGAAGATACAAATTTAGCTAGTATTCATGAGATGATTTAGCAAGACTGAGCTGTCCCTCAACAAATGTAGCGCCTGGATTTTCTGCATCCAAATAACTGAATGGAAGCGTAGGTACCTTTTTAAAATGATATTTGTCGAATTGAAACATAATTACTGGTGGTTGAGACTTAGAATTTTGGCTAAAATGTTGTCCAGTGACACACATGCGTGCCTAAGTGAGAAAACCACTAATGCACAGTATCAAAAACACCAAATATAAAACTCTTGAGAACATCACTATTTAGAACTCAGGAAAAGAAAAACCAATCCAGAACGAGAATAAGAAGTTTCCAGAAATGTAGATATAGGAATCAATAAGATAGAGACAAATGTTTTAGAATTCAAGGAAGGGACTTTGAAAAAAATTCAGAATTCCTTGTTTCTAACTCTTATTCTCTATTCTCTCTTTAAAAAAAAGAAGACTTCAGACTTACACAAAATTATATAATCATAATTTGTATATCTACCACCAATCTAAAAAAATTACCAAATATAGTTGAAGTCCTTGGTTAACTCCTCCCAATTGCCTCTTCGCTTCACACACCTCAACCCATGTCAACAACATCTTAAACTATTATTATTCTGCATCCCTTTATACTCTAATACATATGTATATATGTATTCCTCTTCAAAATCCTTGGTTTTAAGTTAAGTTTTATAATATGTCAACTTCAAAATTAATTTTAGCTCTATATTACTTCTGTGAAATTCATCCCTGTTGATGTGTATAAAATAAGTTCCTTTTTCATGGTATATTTTATATTCAATTTTATGTCAGGTCTACAGTTTGATTGTTTTACTTCTTATGGGTGGATATTTAGATCATCTTCCATGTTTTTGATGCCATGAATATCCCTGTTTGCAAGCATAAGTGTTCCCCTGTTCCCATTGTAATATTGTCTTTATTGCCAAATTTCTCTCCAGATTTGCACCAATTTTCATGTTCGTCAAGGATATATTTTTAAAAGACAGTTTTTCATGGATCTCTTGCATTTCTTTATATTTTGTATACAGAAGCACTAATTGCCTTTGTATCACGGCCTGTCTTTTCAAAGTCATTGTTATAGCAAACATCTTTAGAATGTAGCATCTTTCTCTGGAACAGAGGAAATGTTCGTGTGATATCTGATATAATAAAGATGTCTTCCTTTGGGACTAATGGTTGCGCAGGTTTGGTTACTGTCAATTATAAAATGCCAAGGTTTCCTAAGCTCAGGGTCCTCAGGTGTGATACACAACCAAGGATATGTGCCATCTTCCCGGGTACTTCTCTACTACCCCTGTGGCCTTTGGAGGCAAGGGAAATCAGTGATACTGCAAAGCTTTGGATGTATGTTGCGCCATGAGTCTTTTTCTTAGCCAAGTAGTCACCAGTCCTCTGCTAGTTTCCATGATACTGTTGCAAGTCAACTTGTTAGCTTATTTGAAGGAAGAAATCGCACTTGTTTCCCAACCCCCTGCCTCCTGGTTCCGACATGTTTTGTTTCTACACCAAACCCTAACATTCTTATTTTCTTTTAAAATTCTTGTCCCTCTGGCGGTGGAAAATAATGTTGTGGTTTTAATTTCCTTTTTAAAAAATTCCCTGTGAAGTTGAGGCTTTTCTATAGTTGATTAGTTCTTTGGATTTCTTATGCAATACTTGTTCTTATATGGCTCATGTTGCTACTGAATTATTTTTGTTGTTTAGCGATGGGAGTTTTTAATAAAGTCTACTTAACTGTATATGTTTTTCAGCCTCTGGCTTGTATTTTCCCTGTTTAATAGGGAATACTGATGAAAGCCAATTTTCAACTTAAAATTTTAATTTTAAAATGTATCAAATTCATCAATTTTTTTCTTCATGATTCATACTTTCTTATTTCGTTTAAGAAAGCAATATATTACCTGAGGTCATAATAACATTTTTCTGTTTTTTTTTTTTTTATAAATGATTTAAATTTTGCCTTTTACGTTTAAGTATTTGATTCCCCTAGGTTTAACTTTTCTAAATGAGATGTGAGATAAGGATCCAATTCATTTTTTTCCCCAGGCTTAAGTAGTTTATCTTTTATTCTTCTGTGTGGACAGTCCCACAGATTTATGTATGGGTCATCCCTTTGCATTATTTTGTCATTTGTATAGGACTATACTAACAGCGCACATATTTGAGATTTTCATTTCCGTAAATGTAGCCGTCTAGGCTATCTAATTAGGACTAACTCACCTTCAGAAAAAAAAATGTATAAATAGATGAATATATATACATATATATACCTATATATAAATGCTAGGTCAAAATTCCAGTGGAGCCTCCAAAATATTAGGTCAGACCAGATGGTGGTGTCTGTGATCCAGTGCTATGTAAAAGATGCAATGAATTGCACAGAAACTAGACCCAAAAATGTAGCTTATTTAGAAAGTAAATTGGTGAGAGAGAGGGGATTCACCTCCCAAGGTCAGCGGAGGGGGCCAGAGTTTGGGGAAACATGGTGTTTGTAGCTCAAATAGCCATGTGGCCAGACTAGAGTTTAGTAAAGCAATTGCCAATGGCTGCCTGAGGTTGAATGCTTTTAAACCTGCCTTTTGATGGAGGGCAGGTCTTTAAGATGACTTGGTGGTGATGTTTCATGTCATCATGAAAGTCAGGTAAGCACAGGTACTGATGTCAGGTGATGATGGCAGGCAGATGGGTGGGTTAGTCACATTAGTGCTGCCATGGTGATGGGGTCTGTCTGTGTCACAAAGGTCATGAAGGGTGGTGAGTTTAACCTATTTACAAAAAAAACTGGGGAAGGGGTTGTAAAACAATTATCAATAGCTACCTCTGAGAACACAGTTCTGTCCTTGACTGATGGTAGAGGGCAGGTTAAAGTGAACTGCTAGAAAAACATGACAAAGCTAAGCAATGTTAAAATGGTTGTTCTCTGGCTTTATTGACTCTGTCTTATGTCTTTTTAATAAACATACGTAGTATGTGTGTATATGTGTGTACATATGTGTTATGTGCATGCACACTTACTGTATACCTGTGTTGTGTACATACAAAGAAAAAGAGAAAGTTTCTAGGTAAAAATCTAAGTGGTAATGGCGTTCCAAAGTAATAAATGGAATTCCTGCCCAAACTGTTTTTGCCCTCAGCTGTTTACCAAGCCAGAGAAACTTGAACTTTGATTTGTAACAGTTTGGCAGTGTTGAGCAGACAGCAACGAAAACCCAAGGACTGCCCAAAGCAAGGGATTGTCTCTACTCTAATCTGTGACACCAAAAGATTTCACAATCAAAGTAAAAGTGAACCATACTGTTGATGCCCTTAGGAGCAGCATGTCAGAAACAAAGATATATCTCTAAAGAATATGTCTTTGTCTTCGTCCTCAAAGAAATCCCCGTAACAAAATTTAAACCATATGATCAGCACCCTGTCAAACACAAGAAGAAAAACACCGTAAACAAGGACACCATAGATTCCAGATATGAAAAATATTAGACACATACTATAAGGCAACCATGCTTACTATATATAAATATATAAAAAGTACTGCATATGTAATATGTATATTATATGTACATATAGGTGAGCATAAAAAAATACAAAAAGTTGGTACATAGCTTAAGCCAAAATAAATCACTATTTATAGTAGCAAACAAAGTTGTGGGTTATATATTAACAAATCTAATAAACTGCCTGCTTAAATATAATGGATAAAATTTCCAAATACTTGTAAAAGACATTCAAGTGTGTATGTATAAGAAATTCCTATGTAAATAATCCTACATTTTTTTAATTTTTGTTTTTCCAATTGTTATATACTTTATTGTTACTAGAGTACAATTTTGAATAGATTATATTGAACTTTTTTCTTATTTGTGATTCTAAAGGAAAGAATTCTAACATGAAGCATTAGTAATAAAGCATTCTCTAAATTTTTGTTGGATTTTATTTATCGGATTAATCAAGTTCCCTTCTGTTTCTAGCTTGCTAATACTATTATTATAGATAGGAGTTGCAGTTTTCAAAATTTTTCTCCATCTGTTAGAATTTTTAAATTCTTTTTTTAGATAACTAAATTAATCAACTTCCTAATTGTAAATTATTTTTTCATCCTTATGAGATGAATCATACTAAATTAAAAATGACTGTTAAAACTTGATGAATTTGGTGTCTATATATGTAATTTTCCTTTCTTGTACCAACTTAAGTTTTTTTGTTTAAATTAAATGAAATTAGTTGAGGAGTTATTATTTTATTTTTCTCAAATCTCTAGAAAATTTTGTATAAAATCAGAATTGCTTTCTGGACATTTGTATTGCTGTGCTATAAAATTATCTGAACTTTTGTTTTTTAGTGTGGGAAGTATTGTATAACCAATTCTTTTAACTTGTTACAATCAGGTTTTCACCTTCATTGCTCCAGTGGTGTCATTTATTTCAAGGTCACCATCATGTCCATCTTGCCAAATCCACGGGTAGATTCCTAGCCTTCATCTACTGAAGTTCCCAGTTCCTTTCTTATGGAGGTGTCTTCTGATTAACTAAATCAGAAATACCCCCCATGGACTTCCCTTCAGTCACTCTTAATCCCCTTGTCATTTTTAACATTTTTCTTTATTACGAGTTGAATACTTGAAATCCTTTTGTGATACATGTATTTTATTTTTTATTGTGTCTCTCTTTTTAATACACTTGAAAAAGTTGAGGACTTAGTCTTCTTTGTTTTATACCTCTAATACCTAGAATACATCCTGTTATATATGCAATACATTTGTTTGCTAATATGATAAAGAAGTTGAAGGTATTCAAGAAACTCATATGCCATTAATATTGTAAATAAGAGGTAAACTTATATCTCTTCAACCTCCATATCAGAGACACTTGTTTGAGCTTTCTGAATCCTACTTAATATTAGAGAACATATTAAATCTATTTAATGAAACTCTGATAATTCTGGCTATTCTCTGCAAAATTTGTTGCTCATTATAGAAACTTAGTCTTTAATAAAATGTATTCATTAATATATTGTACTTTTAAATTTAATAAAATTTCAGAATTATCTTTCCATTATCTTAGAACATACTAAGCACCTCTGAAAAAAATACTGGGAACATTATTATATAATTGTTTTTGATTTCAGGCTGGACAGCAGCGTTGGTGGGAACAGGAGATTAAGATTAATGGGAATATTCAAAAGGGAGAATTAATTACATATAATTTGACTGAGCTAATTAAACCTGAAGCTTATGAAGTCCGACTGACTCCTCTCACCAAATTTGGTGAAGGTGATTCAACAATTCGTGTGATCAAATATAGCGGTAAGTAGCCTTTATTTAGAAGTATTCATTTGTGTATTAAATATTTGTGTATGGAATATTTAGGTTATGACTATCTATCAAATTTAGCACATTGTAAAATTAGCATATCAATTTTCTGGATCATCAGCCTGTTGACTAAACAAACAAAACCCAATAGCTTAATCTTCATAAACTGTAATATTTGATTACAAGTAGAGATAGAGAATAATGCTCTAGTTAACACTGAACTCATGTGACAATGTCAGCAATGTTCCTTCATTTTTTATCCCATAATTTTTGATAATATTTGTCAGCATTTTATATTTTCAAATTCTTAATGGATTTAAAACATATTATTAAGACATGTGATTGAAGTGTTTTCTTTTTTTAATAGAATTAATATATTTACTTTTAGAGCAGTTTCAGATTTACAGACTATTGAGCAGGAAGTATAGAGAGCTCCCTTTTCCTGACACAGTTTTTCCTATTAAAATCTTTGCATTATTGTGGTACATTTGATATAATTTTAATGCACAAATATCAATACATTATTATTAAAGCCAGTAGTTTACATGAAGTTTAATTATTTGTGTTGTACAGCAATATGCATTTTGACTAGTATATAATGCCATTAATCCACCATTACAGTATCATACAGAATACCATTGCTCTAAAAATCCCCCGTGCTCTACCTTTTTATTTCTGTCTCCCACTACCAACACTGCTGGTGACCACTGATGTTTTTACTGTCTTTATACTTTCTCCTTTTCCAGAATGTTGTAAACTTATGTAAGCTTCTTAGACTGGTCTACCTCACTGAGCAATACACATTTAAGAATTTTCTATGGGGCCTCGATAGCTTATTTCTTTTTATTGTCTAGTAATACCCCATGGCATAAATGTACCACAGTTTATTTATTTACATATCAAAAGACATTTTACTTTCAGGATGTTGTTTTTGGTAGTCATTCTTTTTTCATATTGCTAATGTTAAAGATGCCTAAATGTTTGCGTGTGTGCTAGTGATAGTTTACCTTTATTAACTGTACTCATAAAATATTTCATTGTTTAAATGTCCTATTTGAGCAAAACTGAACTTAGTGCAGAATTGTGGAAAAAATAAAAATTGATCTAAAATGTGTGTCTAGAATTAATATTTCAAAGAGAAAGAATGGCAATTAAATATGTAATTATTTTGGTGCATACTAAAGAGATTAATATATTACATGTAGAAATTTGTGTGCATTTTAGAACTATAATAGCCAATGTCAGCTCTGGAATTTTCAATATGTTTTCCATGGTTGAATTAAAAACTGGTGAAATAGTTCATATTTACTTCATTGCTTCAGTAGAATATTATTCTCTTTATCATTGACTATCAGTACTTGAGCTAAAAAGACAATAGAATGCATTATTTGTAGCTAAAGTTCTCCATTGTGTTTTGCATTAAGTATATATTTTTCCTATTTAAGAAGGAAGCAGTGAATACCATTAAAAGTGAAAAATGAAGTGAAACTATTAAAGACTCAATAAAGCTTTTTGTGCCTATATTCAATTTTTGCTAAAAAAAATTAAGATGTGTAATGTAGAGTGAGATTTCATGGATGACCAAGTAATATAAAAGTATTAGAATCATTGCATATCTCTTCTTAAAAGTGGTCCTTTGGAATTTACACTTTTTATGTTAGTGATATAAATATTAGCACAGAATAACATTTGTAATTCTGTAACCAACTCCATGATCTTTTGGGGCAGAAAATTATATAACTGTTTAAAGATTTTAATTTCATATGGTTTATAGAATATTAATTATCTCCTTTTACTAAATATTTGTGCTTTCTTTCTTTATGTTATAAAATTACATACTATTTGATTGTGGACTGTTAGGAAGTATGAATTAATATCTATATCTTTAAAAGATGAAGATACTGGAACCTTGAAAGTTTCAGTGTCCTGCAAAGCTAAACAATTGTGAAGTGACAAACCCTGACCAGAGCTAGTGTTCACTGTCCATCAGAAGATCTTTACTTCTTTGCTAAGTTAAGGAGATCATTATGACTTTCCTTACAGAGATATTTTTAAAAGTTAATATGCTCAGTAGTTCTTATTGAACACTCAGAGGCAACAAACTAAAATGAAAACTAGATATTACTTTTCATTCTAAGTTTTAAAAATTATTTTCACATTCTTAGTCATACACATTAACAATGTCAACATTTTAATTAAAACTACTTTTATGTAATATAGATTTGGGCAAAGTATACTTTAATGGTGTATAGATGTTGCATAAGTCTGTTTGAGCTGCCATAACAAGATACCATACTGGGTGACTTAAATGACCGGAATTTATTTCTCACAATTGTAAAGGCTGGAATGTTCAAGACCAAGGAGCTAGCATGATTGGTTTCTGGGGAGAGCTCTTTTCCTAAGTTATTGTTGGTAATCTTCACACAGTGTCTTCACATGAAAGAGAGCATGAGTTCTCTGCTGTTTCTTCATCCTTTTATAAGAACATTAATCTCATTTAATTAAGGCCACACCCTTATGACTTAATTAATCTTACCTCCTTAAAGACTCTATGTCCAAATTCAGTTACATTGGGAATTAGACTTTAATATATAAATTTTGTTGTAACACCATTTATTCTATAACAGGCATTGGTAAGAAGTTATATATTCAAGTTCAAGTGAAAGGAGAAAATAATTCACTGCAATATTCTGAAATTAGAATTGCAAAATCTCACAAAGTTAGCTGTGCTAGTTATAGTGTATTAGGTCACTAAAATATTGGAGGAGAAATCTCCATTCAAATTCAGTCTGCTCCACATCTTTAGAATAAAACAATTAAAAATTTAAAAAATTTTTTAAAAATTAAAAATCCAGTCTTGTTAGAGGTCACACATATATATATATATACATATATATATATATATACACATATTTCATTTCTTAAAACTAAATTACAATTCAAAGTTGCTTACATCTTTGAAAGATAGAATGTGGATTTTTAAAAATTTATATTAACTATAAAATAATTTTAATTTTTAAAATAAAATATATTGATACATTTCAAGAAAATCAAATTGCTATTTTTAGCTCACCCTCAGTGGAATTAGTAAACGTATAGATCATTTTCTATGTTATTTTTTCATGATTGGCAATGTGGAATGCAGAATCAGAACAATGAAGGGATAGGAATTGTATCCTGAATGTAGAAATAGAAATAAAAATGGAAATACTCACTTTATTAAAATTGTTCTTCATGTACTAATGTAACAATTATATATATACATGCTCTGTGCATATGTATGCGTTTTTTGTCTCTCATACTTTCCTACTATTGTAGAAGTTTAATAAAGGTGGTTAACAGCAAACTCCAAGAAAATGGCAAAATAGACATTAAGTCTGCAGGGCAGATTAACTGCCCATTATAATCTTGGGAAACTACAATAATGCTCTCCTTCATTCAGAATGGAATTTTCTCTCAGCATGATAAGTGCCTAATCAATATATGCAGACACCATTTTGTCTCTTAGGTGAGATACATGTTTGCTGAAGTTTTCGTAAAATTTAAAGTATTCATTGCTGTTTGGATAGAAATCAGTTAGCACTTTTATTGCAAACACAATTAGTTTTCTGAAACAAATATTTCTTTCGGGTCCACAGAAACACAAAAGGTATGACACGTCATTTGAAAACTCAGTGTGCATGTATGTGTGTGTGTGTTTTAATGTAGTTAGACAGTGACATTGAAGCAGCTAATAGTTTTTGTATGTATTATATATAGTATTCACATATATGCTATGTTATACTTACTATAAGTAGAAAAACAGCAAAAATCAAAAGTGTAATTTCTGTTGGATAATTGTTTTCATTATTAAGCTGTCTAGATTACAGGTTTGCCTGCTGTCAGTCTCATTTTTGGTATGGGTTTTTTTTTTTTTTGGTTAGTACTGGTTAAGATATTAAAGGTCAGCAACTTCATTCCTTGAATAAGGAACAAATTCCTCATGCTATTTAGCATTGACCTTTTGGGTACTTTGAGGCTGTTATTGCTGAGCTCCAAAGTAGATTGTACTCAATCCTATATAGAGCAAAATGGATTGCAGATATAATTCTTCACAGCCACAGTGGGGAAGATCATTACGTTTTGGTAAAATAAAAAAAACAACTTTGAGACACTGATTAGACATTTATTTATAAAAGACATTCAAACCATGCTAACATTGTTTTGTTTTTGTTTTTGTTTTGTTTCTTTTGCTTTTCTTGTAGCTCCAGTAAATCCTCATTTGAGTAAGTATATTTTCACTTTAAAAAATGGCACTGTATTTCATAATTAATAAAAATCTAGCAATATGTATAAATATGCAAAGGTTATTAAGTAACTATTCTTATTTAGTTTAAAACATAATCATTTAGAATCAGTAAAATCTGCATTAAACATTTATTTTAAATTTTGAGGGGCATGTATAAAGACATTATCTGATACTGTTCATTTATTTTTATAAATTTTTCTAAATATAGGAATATGGAGCCATTTTATAACCTGCTTCATATTTGCTATTTCTGTAGCTGTTGGATTATTATTTTCCTTTTGGAGATCGCA
Organism: Tarsius wallacei; assembly: GCA_963574415.1. Taxonomy (NCBI): domain Eukaryota; kingdom Metazoa; phylum Chordata; class Mammalia; order Primates; family Tarsiidae; genus Tarsius; species Tarsius wallacei. The sequence goes on along the minus strand of CAUYQG010050123.1, from coordinate 33,341 downwards.
TATCATTTTTATTGTTGTTACATGTTTCTTTGAATTTTCTTCTTTGAATTTCTATATTCCACTCATAAAAACCTATAGTTACTTAGAAAGTTGCTATTTGAAAGGTTTGAGGTTTTTTTTCCCCCCCACAAAACACTACTTTAAATACCAATGTATTTGTTCTGATTTAGGTTATGAATTCTGTAAAGTTGTTGAATTTTAGAATTTTTGGAATATTATTTTATTTAGTTTCATATTAAAAGGTAATGAATACAAGATGACACGTATATATCTAAAAAACATTCCCATGAATGAAAACCTCTCTATCCCTGGAAAACCATTTTGAACTAAAAAGAGGACTTACCATGAAAACTCACTCTAGGCGGGGCACAGTGGCTCACACATGTAATCTTATCACATTGGTTGGTCAAGGCAAGAGGATCACTTGAGACCAAGAGTTCAAGAATACCCACTCTAAAATATCAATCCAGGAGAGCTTTTGATTTTTAATTCAAGGTAGATTTTTACAGGTTTAAGGAATGACAAAAAAGGGTAGGTGAGTGCAAGGGGGCCATTGGGTGTCAGGCTTCTTATTCCTTAGTTTTGATAGCTTCTTCATCATATTGGAAAGGATTTGGGGAAACAAAACAAAATTCTGGAGTTCATGTGGCAAAAAATATTTAATTTATCTTTATTTATTGCTATATAGTCCCTAAAACTCTACCAAAATCATATAATTAGAAAATTAATAACATTCTCAAGATCTAGTCAATTTTCAGTTCTATATTTATGTGAAAATTCTGAACCTTATTTTCCAATTTTATGTGATCTTTAAATATTTACTATTACATTGACTTTTGATAAGTTTATACAGCTTAGTGCATTTTCATTGTCTATCAAATATTCTTTATTCTAATAAGCTTTTTTAAGAATAAGTTTCTTTGCACGTATTTATAATTATCTCATTTAAAGTGATAGGATAATCACAAAATTATTATGGTCTAACTAGTTGTGTGATTTTTTTTTTCATTTTCCCTAATTTTATATAAAATTTCTTTAGTAATGTTCTTCTTTACTGTAAAAATACTTGTACGCTTGGAAAACAATTTATGTATCTTATATATCTTTGATTTAAATTATTACACTAATTATAATATTAAAGACAACTTATATCATAAAATAATCTAAATTATTAAATATTTTAGGCATATCTGAAACTTTTTGTAATTTTCCTAAGCATATTATTGCTTAATTTTACTATGAGACTTTTAAATATTCAGGTTTAATTTTTTTTCATTTTTGAAGACAAAATTGTTTTCTCTTTAAACAAGTTTGCATTAAATTACAAAAAGATTTGATTAAATTGTGTTTTCAATATTCATTATACATAATTTTAAGTAACATATAAAAAGTAAGATTTGGCACAAAACTATAAATTGAAATCCTTAATCTATATATTGATCTTTAACACCTTTTTTGTGCTTTGTAGTATGTAATTAAACAATGGAAAACACTTAGTAGTATCCTTTTTTAAAAATTTTTATTATAAAGATGTGGGGTACAATTCAGGGTTAGGTATATAAACATTGATCATGCAGGTACCCTTGTTGATGAGTTATGTCCCTCCCTCCCCTAGCAGTTTCCCTCAACTGCCAATCCCGCCCTGCCTTTCCTTATAGTTTCCCACTACTGCCAATCGCTTTCTTATAGCATAATACTTATTCAAGGTCAGCTTATGAGTGAGAACATATGGAACTCTGTTCCTTGTTTCTGTGATAAATCATTGCGTATGATCGAATCCAGATCCATCCAAATAGCTGCAAATATATTTGCCCTTCTTTATGGCTGCATAATATTCCATTAGTAGTATCCTTATGGAGTTGTACTGACTCCAAAGTAGCAACTAAAGAATCTCATATTGTACCTAAAAGACATTTAAAGAAATGTATGCATACATGTAACTACTTTGCTATCTTTATTTTCAAATGATAGTTTCAAAAGGTTATGTCCTATTGGTACAAGATCTATGACATAAATATATGCCTAACAAATATTTTTATGGAATATCATTTATCCAGAAATTTACTGATTTAGACTCCTTTAAATGATTATATTCCCTATAACTCTACCTATCCAGAATATGTAATATAGATAAATACAAAGAGGTATAGCAAGTATTTAGTCTGAAAAACAAAAGCAAAATAAAACATAAACTCATTCCTTAACTTTAAAGGGAAAGACTGTTTTATTTTCATTTGCAGTTTCAATAGTTTTCAATTCATTTGGATATATGAAGGGGGGACCTCCCCAAAATTCCAGAATTTATTTATAGAAAATAGTGTATTTATTCTTACATGTTTATAACTCAGTCACCTTCATAGTACTCTCCATTTGATGAAAGACACCTATTGAGACGCTTTTTTCCACTGCTCAAAACAGTTTTTGAACTCATCAATTTTGATGCCATTTAGTGCTTCTGCCGTTTTTGTTTCACCTCTCCCACACCAACAAGACATTTCCCTTTGAGGAATTGTTTTCATTCCAGGAAACAACAAAAGTCGCTGGGACAGATCTGGTGAAAAGGGAGGGTGGGGTATGGGAGTCATGCCATTTCTGGTGAAAAACTATTGAACACTAGTTGTGTTGTCACGGGGGAAGAAACATTCACCTGTTTGCCATGACTCACAAATTGTGATGCAATCTTCTCAACACTTCTTGATAAAAAAACTTTGGCTGACCGTTTGATCCTGAGGAGGAAATTTTGAGTGTACTACAAGGGGCCCACCCTCCAAAAGATAATCCCAGTTTTGTGGGGGGTCCCACAATGACTCAACCAAGTTCTACATTTCCAAGGACATCTGATAGATCTAACCCTTTGTGAGTGAGGTGAGGGGAGAGACTCAATGGGAGTCTCTGTTCTTTAGATGGTTTACATCTTTGAGTCCCAGGGTATCTGAATTCCATTTGACTTTGTTATTTAATAACTGACCTCTACCAAAGTTTTCTCCTCTGTGAGCCTCATGAGTAAGGATTATAGTGATTTCATAGAATTGTCATTAGGTTGAATAAAATAAAATACACTACATTTAATTTTTCTCAATTTAGGATATGCACTATTTAAATATGGGTCTAGTGGACCTTTTTAACTTCTTATTTGTACTTATTTTTCAATCAGGGTATATACCAGTAAAAAAACCATTGCTCCCTGGAAACATCACTACCACCTACATTTCAGGAATAGAAAAAAATCTTTCTTAAAATTTGTGTTGGATCTGAAATCAGCGTATGGTAGGCATGCAATACATCCTAGTCCTTCTTCAAAGTCTTCATAAGGTTTCTTCATTACTTCATTTCAAGTGAATTTCAGACATCTGGAAAACTCACGTTCAAATGAAGTATGAGAGTTGACTGCTTTTCAAACTAATTTGCTTTTTTATTTTGCCCTAAGCAAACTTCTACTTGTGCAAACGGGTATACATGAAATAATTTCTAAACATGCGTGAAAAATTATAAACTCAAGTTATACATATTTAAAACAACATAGGTAAATTATTAAAGGCAGTTTTCCAATTGCCAGTTTTGTTTTGATTGTTCCTATACTTACAAAATGAAGGTTAGGAAAATTGTTCAGCCATAATTCTAGCGTGAATTATATTCTTTAATTTCAGTTATCTGTATATTTCAGAGGAAAATGGTTTGGATATTAATTATTCAATAAAATACCAATTTACATATACAATTGTTTTTCTTTTTTATTAAAATTGGAATTGTTTTATGTGTAGTTGTAATATTGTGCACTATTATGGCTCCGGTGCCATTATTACAATATTGCATTATTATTGCTATATAATGTTTGAAATTTTTTAAATAAAAATATTACAATGTTTGTATTAATTCTAGTAATTTAATTATTTTAATTAAAATGTGTTAACAGGAGAATTTCACTGTGGATTTGAAGATGGTAATATTTGTTTGTTCACCCAAGATGATACAGATAATTTTGACTGGACGAAACAAAGTACTGCAACAAGAAATACAAAATATACACCTAACACAGGACCTAATGCTGACCGTAGTGGCTCCAAAGAAGGTAGGAGAGTATGAAATTGTGTTCCTCACAATCAGAGATATTCAAAATGGAATTAATATGAAATATAAGAGAATATTTAGCTTTCACGTTAAAAATTATGGACTAAAACATTCCATTTTATGTACAGTATCAATCATTTTATATTCCTAAAATCTGTAAAGATTAATTTTTTTCTCAGAACTCGCTGGTATATACAGTTGAAAGATTAGGATTTTTTTTTTTTTTTTGTATTCTAGTCAACATTTTTTGTGTGTGTGTGTCGGAGTCTCACTCTGTCGCCCAGACTGGAGTGCGGTGGCACGCTCATGGCCATCACAGTCTTGACCTGCTGGACTCAGGAGATTCTCTGCCTCAGTCTTTCAAGTAGCTGGAACTACGTCATGCACCAACATACCCAGCTAAATTCTTTTGATTTATTGTAGAGATGAGGTCTTGCCAGGTTGTCCTAGCTGGTCTTGAGCCCCTGGGCTTAGGCAATCATCTCACCTCCACCTCCCAAAGTGCTGGCTGGGATTACAGGCATAAACCACCGTACCTGGCTGTCAAGTCTAAACATCCAGTTTGGTCTCAAGTTTTTGTACATTTCATCTTTAAGTAGGTAGATGATTTAATCTCTATGTTAAAGCCACAATTAGCTGTGCATACACATACAAAGTTTATAAATGAGATGCAAATTCTCCTGTCAGTGTTTGCTTTGAAAACTACAGAACTTCTCAATGATTTGAATTTAATTATGCCTAATAAGAATGTGTTTAAACACTTTATATTGTCTGTTTTAAGGTTTTTATATGTATATTGAGACATCGCGACCCAGATTGGAAGGTGAAAAGGCTCGACTTCTCAGCCCTGTTTTCAGTATAGCTCCCAAAAACCCTTATGGACCCACAAACACTGCGTATTGTTTCAGCTTCTTTTATCACATGTATGGACAACATATAGGTAAGGTGACAAAAATTACTGTTTCTTGTAAAATAAATTATAATGATGAAGAAAAAACTTCACAAACACAAAACATGAAAACAATTTTTGTCAAATAACGGTAAACTGACTTTTAAAATGACATCTGCAAATTTCAAAATAAAATGCTAAGAATTTTCCTCTATCATCTACTTTCCAAAATTTAGATTAGAATTTGATATTTTAGAGCATTATCTACCTCTTTTTGGAATCCTAACTCAGGCAGATGCAGTGATGAATTGATTAAATACTTTATGAGATCTTGTGGAATAAACACAACATAATTTAGGCTGTTCCATTCCAAAGAAATTTGCCCAAATAATGACTCAATGCATATTATTAATTATGATGAAAAGGCATATTGTCATATTCAATTACTTTTATCACCATCCATATATTTGGAATATTGGTGTGATTTTGTTTCTTGTATAGAAAATATATCTAACACCCCTAATAAGATTTAAAAACATCCTAGATCCTGAAGAGCATAGAGAGAAGACATGTCCCTGCCCTTGGAGGTCTTGCACAATAATGGAGACTAAGAAGAGAAAAGACTTAACTGTGCAAAGTAGCATACTACATAACTCTGAGAGTGGACCCAGCAAAACTCTGCGGGAGGAAAGATGCAAGTCTACAATTTGTTTTGTGCAATTCTAAAATCCAGAAAACTAAACACCAATTAAAAAATAATAATTATTTGGTAAACATTAGCCTGATATTTGACCCGAAGTGATATGGACTTATTTAGAGTCTTTATTTATCAAAATGAGTATAAATATTTATAACATTTGCAACAAAAATATTACTATGTTTAATAGTGCAATTCTGCTCCAGACCATTCCAAGGAAGGCCACATAATAGACAAGATATATATTCAATTACCTTTCTAACACAAGACAAATTTCTGAATAATAAAGAAAGCAAATCTAGCCCTGCAGAACTTGGACAAAAGATTGTGACTCTGTATCTAGTTGAGGAATGAGATTGTGCTTTAAAACAAAGAACATTTCTTCTGATATGCGAGGGAGATATATCTTCCATACACAGACATTAGCACAGGGAAGAGTAAGGCACGCGTAATGAGGACGTAAAATGTGAGAAGTTGGGGGTGACACTAGAGTCTTCATATAAATTAATAAAATAATAATATAATATATTGATATCAACTGATAAAATTGGACACACAATATACACCAGCCAATGTATAACTTAAGCTAAATAATCTTCTTAATTAAGTTTGTAAAAGTGAGAATCACTCTTCATCTTTGAGAAAACCGAAACTTTGAGAAGTTTGTATGAACTGCTGAGTAACTGGTTATGCTAGGATTCAAACTCACAGTCATCACTATTAATCAGAATCCTTCACAGTAGAACAATGGGTGAGAAGCTTGGAATTATAGCTCTTGTGAAGTGAAAAGTGTCCTAAACATGAAGTCTTGAGAGATCTGGACTGAAACTCGGCTATAGCACTTAGCTACTGCATGACTTTAGGAAAGTCACTTAAAATGACTGGATCTTATTTTCTTCATCTTAAAATGGGAAAACATAATTACTATTTCAGAAAGTTGTAGTTCAAGTTAAGTAATATACATATATCTCCTATCAGATGGCAGACCGTCATAATTTAGGTTAACTTTGCATCTCAAAAAGCAATAATAATAACAATTACAAAGGAATACCTGACATTTATAGAGTACTCCTCATGAACCAGGATGCTTCGTGGCTTATTTCTCTTAATCTTCTCAATCAACATTTGCACTTATTAAAATCTATCCTGTTTCATAGCTAATGAAACTGAAATACAAAATATTTCTTACCCCTCCAAAAAAAAAAAAATAGTTCAATGACTATGCCTATCTCATGGCTGATAAGTAGTGAAGCCATATGCATATATGGAACACTGGACCCAGACTCTGCCTGTTTGTCTCATCTGTAGGAATATTTGTTGGCGAGTCAGAAAAGCTTAGCTAAGTATACGATACTTATTTAGTACTCAGGTGAGTTATTACAGATTATGCACAAGCAAAAAACGTGATAAGATCTTTGCTTTAGGAAAATAAACCTAAAGAGAGTAAATAAGAGTAAGATTATTGGGAAACAGAATCTAAACTGAAAAAGCTATGAGAGTGATCATGGGTTTCATATAGCATAAACTAGGAAAGGAAGGAAATCCCTACACAGTTGCCAAGTCATTTCATTTAGTAATCGCAATCGCGATTACTATCTTATTACAAAAGTAGGATTAGCTTAACTTTCTTCTTCTAGCTTACCTTGGAACAGGCATTTTAAAGTTGGGTTTTAAATAATTCATTCCAAGACCAATATTTTGAATTACTTTGAGTTGTAAAAGATATTTTTACCTTTGCTATGAAACTGGATCTTTAGAGCTTCCTTTTAAAATTTCTGCATATTTAATGCTGAGTTCAAGATAATTTTGACATATTTTTGACTTCAAGTTGTTGATCTCATCTCTTTTATATTCATTCAATGGATGTCAGTAGACTTTCTGCGTGTTTTAGTCTGATTATTTCAGGGAGAGGAGTTGGGGAAGACAGCTCTCCATGTCTTGGCAAACATGTATCATTTTGATTCTTGTGCCATTTCTTTGCTTCATTAATGTACGTTACAGGGTGGATATCAGGTCTGTTACTGGGTTCCCTTTCAGCAAGCACAGGTGCACTACTTACTAAAATCTAGGCAAAAGTACCTATTCCAGACAATGGGTAATCAATCAGAACTAGATGGGAAACTTTATTAGGGAGATCTGCCTGCAGTTAAAACTTTCCTTCTTTGCATATATTATTCTCAGGCTCTCATTCATGTGTAAACCCGGGAGGCATTTATAGTCATTGGTTTTATAAATTGTATTCGCAGTTTCAGTCATTCTTTTGGAAATCCAGATTCTAAAATGATTTGTCCTGAATTTCTAATTGCCTACTTGCATTTATTACTTCTTGAACAATCGTAAATGAATCTTGCAGTTTTTACTGTGACTAAAGGGCAGTATATCATTAAGAAGAGCTGTATCTAATAATACACAAATGGGTGATATATTCCTTAGAAGAGAGATTCCTCTTTGAGATAAATCAAATATGTTCTAATTGCTTATCTATTGCTGCATAACAAATCTTTTGTGACTTAAAACAACAAACATTTATTATCTTGCCATTTCTGTGAGTCAGCAAGAATATGGCTTAGCTGGGTGCTTTGTCTCAAAGTCTCTGAGGTTGCAGTCAAGCTTCTACACAAGGACTATGGCCTAATTTGAAAGACTCAATTTGAAGAGGATACACTTTCAAGCCCACTTACTTGATTTTGGATAGGCTTCACTCCCTCACATGTGTTAGACTATAGATACCGATATTTTGATGGCTGTTAATTGAAGATCTCCCTCAATTCCTTACCATGCGGAATCTCTTTAAGGGGTTGTCTCATGCCATGGCAGCAAGCTTCTTTCAAAGCAAGAAATTCATGAGACAGAGAAAGAGAGAGAGAAAAAGGATGTTTGAGATTTTATGCCTATTTTCTGAAATGACATCTCATAATGTCTGCCTTGCTGTGTTTATTAAAACTGAGTAGACAAATCCAGCCCATACTCAAGGAGGAAGAATTGAGCAAGAATGTTCATTATTGGAGGTTGAGATTTTTGCACAACTTAAAGGTTGTCTACCACACTGGTACAATTTCTTTATAGTTAAATGTTTCATCAAACAGAAAGCGAAAAAAAAATGGTGCCAGATAAATTAGATAACTACCTATTTAAAAAATTGATTGAAGAAAAATCATGTTTCCAAATAAAAGCTATAATGTGTTACCCTTAAACTAACTGTTGATTTATATGTAAATGATACAATATCCAGCTACTGATAATAATATAAGATTATTTCAGCATTCCTGAGTCTACTAATGGGCATTCCAATTCTTGATGAATCAGCTGAATTTCTAATGTTCTTGCAAAGTAATTAAATCGCATATGAGGTCACTAGGTATGACAAAGCTTATTAAAAACTAGTAAAATATATACTTCATTTATTTCTAAAATGAAAAATGTGAGATATAACCATCATATCATGCCAGGAAATTAAAGATAAAAACAGAAAAGGCACTTATGAATACATTCATTGAACTTGAGAAGAATCATTCAATAAAGACGTGCCTTTAGAAAGCTAATTTCACTATGGAGCAAATGGAAGAGAAGGAAAGGGAGTCCATTAAAGAAGGACTGTAAGGGTGAGAAAGAACTCATAAAGTAGAATGTTGTGGGATTGCAAAAGGGACTATTTTAAGAGGAAAAATAGTCAATAGAAAGGGTAAGTTTTAAAACACAAAAAACAGGGAAGCAAGTTTTATGAAGAAATGAAAATTAGGGTTGTGGTCAGGGAATTAGACTTGAAGAGAGCAACTAATGCCATTTCCACTAAGTTGAAAAAAAGGAATTAGGTAGTAATGTGGCTTCTGATAGATTCCTACCTACAAGAGCAGCAAGTCAATGCAAAAGTGTTTATCTAACGTCTCTATTGTCTCTGTAAAATATAGAGGTGCACGTTCAACAAGTAGACAGCTTGGGAGAGTAATCAAAGGGAGCACAAACTGATCAGAAACATAGAGACTTTCAGAGAGATGGCGAATGAGGACGCTTGTCCTCAGGGTTCTGAAATGCATTCTAAGACATAATTTCAGTTTTAGTCCCTATCACTTCTTTTGTATATTACTGAATTATTAGTCTGTTACCTGATTTCCTTGCTGTCTCTTTGTTCTGTAGCTTCCAGGGTAGAGATCATTCTCTAAAAGAAGTAACATAGATCCTCAAGAGTATATGCCCCTCTGGCTTCTCCTTGGGTTAGCTGTACAGTCTCTTCCAAGCATACTTGAAGTTTGCCAAATCAAGCTCTGTTGTGCCTGGGGCCTCTACACAGGTTCTATCCTTTGTCCTGCTGAGCTGTTTGCTTGTTGGGACCAGAAACAATGTCTATTCTGATGACATGGTGCCCTGCCTATACATATTTATTTGAGTACCCAATAAGTATTTATTGCATCAATGAATATTAGATTAATTATATGATAGAATAAGAACTTTTTTCTCTTTAATCATCTAGGTAATGCATATTCCTCCTTAAAAAGTCAATTCAAGGACATTAGCTGAAATTCTTCCCTATCCTCCCTGCTCCTTTGTTCTCATAACTCCTGGGGCTGGCCACTGTTAAATTGTAAGCTCCTTGAGAGCAGTAATCATGCGTTCTTTATATTTGACTCTCTGAAATAGCAATTACTCAATAGATTTTTTAAATAATTCAACTAGATACTTTAGCTTTGGGATGTACCAGAACAATAACAAAACACTATAAGTATGGAGTTTAGTTTGGAAATGAAAGGTAGTTTCATGAAGAACTTATAGGATACAAAAAAATAGAAGTTAATTATAGACAACTGGAATTTTCATCTAGGCGCTATGGCAATTAAGCAAAAAGGAAAGCAAAAGTGTCACATATTTTTAACAATTAATTCAAATAGAAATGTATGTTATAAAAGTACCCTTGAGTACCATAATGGGCACTATCTTCACTTAGTACTTTCAGAAAGATATAAAACATGTTCAAATAAAAGTTTAATATATTGATAAACCATAATACAAGAGAGAATAAAATTTGTGTTTTGAGCTGAAAAATTAAGGTCCAGATATGTCACCTCATGATGATCTAACTTAATGTAGAAATATAATTTAAAGCATATGAAATTACCTTCTCATTATTTTTATCTTAATAAAATATTTCAGGTTATCTAAGCCAGAGTTCAGCAAGAATTGAATTAGAGCTCTCCAACAGACAAATGTGCTGGGATTCAAAGATTCTAAACTAGTAATTTAGATGTTCTTATACAAGATAAAGAGAAAGCAAAGGTGACAATATATTACATGATTTTAAGAGTCTGACTTCTATTCTCATTTGATTAAAGACCATATTTCTCCTGATTAGAGCTAAAAACATCAAGATTCTTGCTTATATATTAAATATATTTCTGAGATGGGAAATCTGCTTACGTATTGGGAATTTTTTTCTCCCTTGTAGTTAAACATCATATGAAAAAGAATGTTAAGATAAGAAGAAACCATGACTTTATTCAACTCTGGTGTGTTCACGTGGCTCTTTGAGCATGACTGCCATGTTTCTTAGTTTTGGCCCTTTCCCCAAGGAGGTGAATCTCTTCTCTCTCTCTAATTTACTTTCTAAATAAACTGTATTTTCTAATATTAGAAAAAGATAAGGAATTGTTTTAGAGCCTTGATTACACCAATTCTAGAAAAATATGAATGGAGTAAATATGTAATTTTAAGATACTTGCATTCTAACAAATTCTCACAATTAAATTCCTTGCATAAAACAACTTCCAGGTGGCTGAGGAAATAGATAAGGCAACTTAGTGTTCTCCATTTAGATATTAGGAAATGGCTACCAAATCATAGATTGTTTGATAGTAGTTGATATTGTCTCTCTTTCTTTTAAGAATTAGTTAATGCTTTCAGCGAAATCTTGTTTGTATTTAATACTGATAATGCCAATGCCGCCAATGTACAAATAATGCTCTAGGTGGAAAACGTTCATTCAGTAAACTGCTTTTTTAAATGATAAATATTTTTGGAAAAAAGAGTTAGATAGAATCTAGCTATGACTGAGCTGGGCGCAGTGGCTCAAACCTCTAACTCCAGCACTTTGGGAGACCGAGGTGAGAGGATTGCCTAAACCCAGGGATTCAAGACCAGCCTGGGCAGCTTGGTGAAACCTCGTCTCTACAATAAATCAAAAAAATTAGCTGGACGTGGTGGCATGCTCCTGTAGTTCCAGCTACTTGGAGGACTGAAGTGGAAGAATCGTCTGAGCCCTGCAGGTTGAGGCTGCGATGGCCATTGAGTGTGCCACAGTACTCTAGACTGGGCAATAGAGTGAGACTTCACTCAAAAAAAAAAAAGAATCTAGTTATGACTTATTACCATTTATAATGAAAATCTTATAAGAGATACTTGCCACAGATTTGTAAAATTATATGTAATGTCTAATGCATTTACCTTTTAAGAATTCTGTTTTGAACCACCAACTGCCACAAAACTTTTTTTAAAATTTAATTCTATTTAATTATTCATTGATGATGGTTCCTTAGGCAGTATATAATAAAAACTAGTATGTTTGAACAAAAGTGACATGAACTGACAGAGAAAGGTTTGCATTTCAAAATATAGAAGTTTCACTTTTGGTCTAATTTATAGATAATATTTTACTAAAGAATTAATGGTAAGCAAACAAATTAACTGCTTTTGTTTCTCACTCAGTGTATCAAACTTTTTAAACTAAGTTCATTGACAGTAAGGATTTATTGTGGGTAAGTTTTACCCTTAGGTCTTGAATTCACTCATTAATTTTCAATAGAATGAATTGCACATGATGCATGTCTAGTAGTATTTAGTTCTATGGAGGATAAAAGAGAAACACGGTAAAAGTTTCTTATCCATCAAATGGTTTGTCATCAATTTGAGGTCATAAATGACGGTATACAATTAAAGTTAGAAAGATATACATCAAAATGTATGACAGACCCATGGCATGGGTGAGCAAGGGAAAGAATACTGAGGATAGCAGGGTTGATATAAAAGTGTTTATAAACAGAAAGCATGCAAAGTGCCCTCCAAAAGAGGTAAGTAAGTAGGAAGCGGAACACAAAAGTTAAAGGACGTGAACAACTGAGCCAAGATGTGGCAATGGAGAGCACTGTTCTTATGGGATAGTAGAGAGAGTAAAATAGAATCAGACAGGGAAAGGGTCTACAGAAGGGATGTGACATCTATCAGAGAAATAGAAAGGCTGATGAAAGCTATAATTTAGGAAAATATGTTGGACACAAATGTACAGATTCAACTGGAGACCAGAAGGCATGGAAATGACTGGAGAAAATAAACTGACACTTTTAATTTAAGATAGCTTTGCAGTTGTATTTTGAAAAAATAGTATCAAGGAATGTGCACAGTTGTTTCTATTCAAGCAGAAAATAATGATTTCATAATTTCCCACTTTGCAAGTGTATATAAAACAAGTGATGCTGACAATTACCTATCAATATACATAGATCATGCCTAAAGCTAGATGATTTTGACACATTCTCATCTTTCATAAAATGTGAAACCCAAATTAATAAGTCTATGTTATGACTGATTATAATAAAAATGTTATTTATATGTAAGCAATCTCCAGACCTTGGAATCAACCAAGTCACAAATTAATTCATGTGAACTTGGCAATTTAAAGAATCTGTTGAAAATATGTATACACATTTTAGGAAATATACTTAAATTATATGCAATCCATATTTGTAGTAGAATAATTAAAAGTAAAATTGCTAAGAACTTAAAATAAGAGAACTAAGTAATAGTAATAATGAATATTATTTATGATTATTATAGTTTATACAATGGTGTGTAAGAAATAATATTAAAACAAGAATCATAGTATTACAAAATATCATAAATAATCCCAGACTTTTGACCATTGCTTTTAAGAGAGCATGTAGAGTTGAACAAAGTCCACTTAGTTCTAGCACCTGATACTTGAGAAGAGGTGATAAAATGATGAGAATTAGGAAACCAAGGAAAAGAAAAACAGACAGTCTGAGTTTCACTTTGCTACTTCAAACTTGTATCATAGAACTATATAGCATTTGAAAATCCTTGAGGATGATTAAATTCATACATTTTGGTATCTGATGCCTACTAAAGCATAAAGACAATGTCTCTGAGGATTTAAAATTACTTTTAAGGGGTATTAACACAATCCATCATATTCACTTTGGAATTTTTTCCCCTGTAATGCTATAATAATGTGCTGAATCAGCTTTGCTGAATCTAACTTCTCTTGAAATAGCTTTATTCTATTTCACAAGTTCTAATTTTGTTGTCCAAGATGACCTGACGTAAGTTTAAATATCTTTTGGCACTGATTTCTCTTTTATAAACATAAGAGCTGGAAACTCACTGGGAAAAAAGTTTCAAAGTCATCTGTCCATCTGTTCATATTGTTTTTATCATCACCTTTAAAATATACCCTTAAATAAATAGTTTGTATTTATTGATTGGAATAAGAATATAATTATTAATATATGTAAGATTTTTTTTTAATTTTTCAATTGGTTATTCTTCATGTCTTTTTTTGTAAAACAAATAATAATTGCCTTTTAAAATGAAATTTAGATGCAGTTGAATATAGCTCATTCATTCTATTCAAAAACCTAATGAGAACTCTGGGATAATTCAGAGCTGGCATCTTTAGACCTAGGTAAAATATTTTTATATATTATGTATTCAACAAACATAAATTGAAATAACTCAAGTTTTAATTTATATTACATATGTAGAAATAAAATATTAAGTAAGAAATATAAATGCAACACAGGCAAAGTGGATTTTCTCTTAGAATAAAATTATTCAACACTGGCACAATACCTTGTTATATGATATAATAATGATAAGTGATATATTACTTTAAGTGAATTCTGAAAGACATATAGTATGCCCTATTCTGTTAACAAACTGCAATAGGTTTAAAAGTGTATTGTTTTATTAATTTTTTTTTAAAGTCAATTTATTGATTTGACAACTGGATCTATTTCCAGCAATTAAATAAAAACAAAAGGTCATACTACCCAAGAAAAAACAAACAAACAAAAAACTCTGTATAAACTGGTACAAAAGAAGCCTCAGAAGTAGTTTTGTGAAAAGTGCCACAGGATTACTTTCTGTTAATTAAGAATAAATAAAGAAAAAGAAAATGAAGAGAGAGAAAACAATAAGGCTTCAATGAAGATTCCACAAAATAAAAACATGCCACATAGTAGAAGAAGCATATACTGTTGAAAAAGGCTTACTAACTTACTTCAGGTGAAAGTAAAATGAATACAATTTATGCTTTATATGTTCAATAAAATACATAAGAATATGAACTTTATGAAAAAAAAAGATAAGATGATAGAATGATGAACCAAGGAAAAGAAGAAACTGGATAAAATGTAGAAATAAAACAGAACTCTACAAGATCAAAAAAGAATATTATATCATAAATAATTCAATAGCTGTATAAAGATGAAATTAGGAACAAAAGAGCACAATCCATGCTATGGAAAATAAAGCCAGTACTATGTAGGACAAGTTTAAAATTATTTCTTACATTGAAGGGGAAAAAGGATAGAATAGGTTTTGAAGCAAAAAGTAAAAATGCAACACTCAAAAATATAACAAAAAAAAATAGAGAACTTTATAGATAAATCTACAAGTATTATCTCTAAATACAATACTAGCAAATTGAATCAACCTTATCATAAAATGTTAGTAGTCTATTACCAAATAAAGTTTATTTCTGTAATATAATATTATTTCAATATTATGGAATGCATTAATATAATTTATCACAGTATTAGAGAAATAGAAAAAATGCCATTTGAATATCTTTATGGATAATAACAAATACAGGACTGATTTTGTCTGAGATATATGATTTACTTATTTAATTTTAATTCTCACAAAAAGATTATGCTAGTTATCATCATTTACCTAATGAGGAATTTGAAGAAAAGAGAGATTAGAAACCAAGTCCAAGTCATCCAGCTGTGATATGAAGAATGCAGTTTTATTTTTGCTTAAAAAGTGGATACTCATGTTCATGCACTTATATATAATATGAATATATGTGATCTTTTGTGTAAAGAATTAAATTGCTCTAAAGATTTGAAGTATAACCTATTTTATATAATATAACTGTGCATATGTAAGTAAAAAATGTTTTAAAAATTGGAGTAACATACACCAAAATATTAAGGCTATTTCTGAGGGATTCAACTTGATGATATTTTTACATTGTCTTTTCTGCTCTTCAGTAATCACATACAATATTTATACAAACAAATATATATATATACTATAACATATGAAAGGTTATATATAATATATATATAGTAAAGTACATGCATTAGCAATTACTAATAATTTATTTGTAACATTTATCACACTAAGAAAGTCTTAAAACCACAGAGTAAGAATTGGTACCAGATAAGTCCTGTTGCCTTAAACAACCATAAAAATGGGCAAAATATGTTAGATAACTAAAATATTTTTCGAAAGTTGACAAAAGGCAGGATAAGACTGAAATGCATGAGAAAAAAGAAACGAATGAGGTGATCTCCATGATGTTTCAGTTCTCTGTCTGGGGACCATTTTCTGACCTTGACACAAATCCCTAAAATTCAAGCAGAATATGAAGGTCTCACTGAGACAGGCAGGGAACAGGGATTAGAGCGCTGTACAGTTGAAGTCGTAATTCTAATTTGTGGGTCAGCATAAGAAAAAGAAAAAAGATACGCAGAGCTGAATCCAGAAGTTTCTATGGTTCCCCTCTGAGTCATTGCCGAAGGATAAGCTTTGCATGTACAAGACTTGAAGAACCCAAGATTTACTACCAAACTGTTATAGGATTAAGAACACAATGGAGATGGGGAGGTAAAGGAGTCTTAGAAAAAGAGCAGTGGAGAATATTGAAGTTTCAGCCATGTTAGAGTGAAGAGATCTCATAAAAGCCCCTGGCAACACACACACACACACACACACACACACACACACACACACACACATACACACACACACGTACACACAAACTCACGCAACAGAGGGGTTCTCGCTTAGGAGTTAGGATCCTACCCTGGAGAAAGGTCATCTTTAGACCGTTCTTTAAAAAGCCTAAATGCAAGCCCCAGTAAGATCCACAGGCAGGACAGATTTGGAGGTTGAGGTTGATTCCCACATAGTTAAAGAATTTAGGGCAACAATTTGGGCTTTTTTTTTTTTTTTTGAGTTGGAGTCTCACTCTGTCACCCGGACTGGAGTGCATTGGCCGCTCCTGGCCACCGCAGCCTCTACCTGCTGGGCTCCGGCGATCCTTCCGCCTCAGCCTTCCAAGTAGCTGGAACTACAGGCGTGCGCTACCACGCCCGTCTAATTTTTTGATTTATTGTAGAGATGAGGTCTTGCTTGCCCAGGCGGGTCTCGAACCCGCGGTCTCAGGCAATCCACTCACCTCAGCCTCCCAAGGTGCGGGATTACAGGCTAAGCCACCGAGCCCGGCTAATTTGGGCTTTTTATAGATCTGCATTAATAGTGTAAAATCAAGCCTATACAATTTCAGCATGATCAGTTAATTGAACAGTCTGCTAAAACAAGAGCCAACAACTTTCTGAGAAAGATTACAGCTCTAGACTCTCTATAATGCAATATCCCCAATGCCTGTTATTCTCTGAAAGTCACTAGATCTAAAAAGAAATTGAAAAATGTGATTCATAGCTATAAACAATTGAACATCAGTTCATAAAAACCAAACCCAAGAAACTTAGACTTTAGACTTAGCAGAAAGAGACTTTAAAGAAGGAATTATAACTTTGTTCAATGAAATAAGACAGAATATGCTAAAAGAATAAAATATAATGTAGCCTATTAATGAGAGAATAGATAGAAAACTTTAGCAAATAAATACCTCATAAAAGGACTAAACAAGAATTGTACTACAGAAAAAATAATTGTACTACAAAGTAGACAATAAATGAAATAAAAAATTCACTAGATAGGTTTAACAAAAGACTGGAGACAGCAAAAAAAAAAGTCAATTAACATGAAGATATTGAAGAAAAATGATCCACAGTGTCCTATGCAAGACTGTCAAATTGCATAATAAGAAAATCATATTATGTGTAAGGGAACGAAGATGAGTGTTAGCTCACTTCACATTAGAAATAATGACATACGGAATATAATTGAAAAGCATCTCTAAAATACTTAAAAAATAAATTGTCAGAATTTAAAACCTCACAAAAAGTATGAGTGAAATGAGAATATTTTTATATAAACAAATCAGAAAAAATTTGTTTCTAGTATCTCACTACTATAAAAAAGGCTAAAAAGATTGTCTTTCAGGCCACAGGGAAATGGTGCTAGATTATAACTCACAAACAGGTAAAAATGAGGACCTCCAGAAATAAGAAGTGGAAATTAAAAAACTGTATTTTCTTTTTCCTTGTAATTTAATAAGTTATATCTGGCTTTTCAAAGATAATAATGCTTTCAGGTC
This sequence comes from Tarsius wallacei, assembly GCA_963574415.1. NCBI lineage: Eukaryota > Metazoa > Chordata > Mammalia > Primates > Tarsiidae > Tarsius > Tarsius wallacei. The sequence continues at coordinate 15,170 of CAUYQG010050123.1, read as the reverse complement.
AGGTTTATAATATAAACAAAAGTAGAACATAAAATTGCGTTAAAAAGGGGGGGCAGATAAATGAATTTATACTGTTGTAAGATTGTTACATTTTTGGAGTGAAGAATAAAATATGAACCATCAAGTATACAATGAAGAACAGTGTGAGGTGATAATGGAACATGTGAAGGAGATATCAACTATGAGTTGTGAGTGTGAAAAAGTATAATATTGACTCTGATTAGACTCTGAAAAGTTACAAATGCCATTTGTTAGGTCTACAACAACCCCTGAAGCATAATAAAAGGAGATATAGTTAAGAAGTCAGTAAAGGAAATAAATTGAAATCTAAAAACTATTTGATCAACTGAAAAGAAAGAAAGGAAGGAAGTGTGGAGAAAGAAAAACAGAAAAGACAAGTAAAAATCAACAAGATGGTATATTTAAATATAAATACACTAATAACTGCATAAATCTAAGTAAACACTGAATTTAAGAAGACTAATACAAGCAATAACAGACAAGTATCACAGACATTATGCTGAAGGAAAGTAAGCAGACACATAAAAAGTGTATATTATATAATTCCATTAATATGAGATTCTAGAAAAGACAAAAATCACCGATTAGTGACAAAATTCTTATCAGTACCCAGGCTAGGGACAGTGACTGGGAAGATGATTAACTGCAAAAGAAAAGAAGAGTGCTGTGTGGATGGAAATGTTCTTATCTTGATTGAATGACACTTACATTGTAGTACACATTAGTCTAAAATTATTGACCTGACACTTAGAAATAATGAATTTTATTGCATGGAAATTATACCTCAATAAAGTTGATTTTTTTAAAAATTTACCTGTTAAAATATTGGTTGCCTAATGATTATGATGTAGAACTCATACTCACTGAGTCAAAATCTTGCCTCTGCTATTTTTTTACCGAATGTCATAGGAAAATTACCTAATCTCTCTAAATTTTCTCATCTATAATGTGGGCATAATAAGTGTAAGTACTTCATAGCTTGGTTGAGAGAATTAATTGCTCATCTGAAGTGTATGATCAACATATATTTCATTGTATTAATATTGTTATCACAATTACTATAATGTTTAAAGCACAGAAAACTATTGAAAGAGAGGTGTCAAATGTAAGATAAAATTTATCTTAATTTTGTCTTCCAATAATTCTTTTGGAAGAAAATGACGACTTGAGTAAAAATTAAATTGAAAAGAGGATGTTAAATAATAAAGAACAACAAAATTAGGCTCATACTATGAGCAAGTCAGTCAGTACATGATTACATGCTATATTGCTACAGTGACAAATAACAAATGGCCACAAAGTTTGTGGCTTAAAACAACACAAATTTATTCTCTTATAGTTCTGGAGAATAGAAATCTAAGGTAAGTATTATGATATTATAAAATCAACATATCAAGATATACCTATAGATTTTACAGATACCAAAAATCAAAGTATCGGTAGAACTGCTTCCTTCAAAATCCTCTGGGAGAGAAGCAATTTCCTTGTCTATTCTAGCTTCTAGAGACTTCCTGTATTCCTTGTGACGCCTTCCACTGTCTTCAAAAGTAGTTGTGTAACATCTTTTTCTCTAAAATGACCTTCTTTCCTGTATCAACTCTCCCTTTGCCTCTGTTTTATAAAGATCTATGTGATTGCTTTTAGACCCCCCGTAATCTCCTCATTTCTTAACTTAGTTCTTAACTTAATCAAGTCCCTTTTGTGATATCAGATAATATTCACAGGTTCCAGGAACTAGAGGATTGTTATTTTGGGATCAAATGTCATAAGAACAAGATGGGAGACTGGAGAACACTAGAGTGTTCTGCAATATTTCACTTTAAAAGGCTTATAAGTGTTTGGACAAGAAAGAGCACACTTGAAATGAAATCAGACATACAAAATGAAATTTCATTGTCATTGTAGGTGTCTTAAACGTTTATCTGCGTTTGAAAGGGCAGACAACAATAGAGAATCCACTGTGGTCTTCAAGTGGGAATAAAGGACAACGCTGGAATGAGGCTCATGTTAATATATATCCAATTACTTCATTTCAGGTAAGAAAAGAGCAGTATTCTCTGCTAATTGATTGCTGTATATGACCATAACATTAAAAGTGGATCTTGAGAAATATTAAAACATGAGTATTCAGAAATTTTGTGATATGAGCATTAGAAAATCACATGATTAAGTTTTGCTTTAGTTCTAAAAGGGGTCTTATAAATGTCCTTTGTTAATGAACACCTATCCAGTAATAATAGTCCATCAAAATTCAAATGATTGGCCTAGAGAAAATATAATCTATTTCTATAAAATAACATGCTTATATTTTCTGAAGAAAAACAATACAGGTTTCTATAATAATGGAACTGAGTAATCAATTCTCAATCTGTTTGAATTTTCCTTGATGGGATTGTATATACCTTTGGCAAAATGTGTCTTTTTGAGTTAGTGCCATCTCAGTAATTTATCACTTTGATTATCAAAGTCAGATAACTTTAAACATTATTTTTGTCTTTATATAGAAGAGAAGTCAAGCTTAGAGAATTAGCTGGAGAGATATCTTAGAAATTTAAATACTGCAACAATGTCCATCATTTCTAAGGACAATATAGCATGAAACTATTTCAATAGATTTAATAATACATTTTTAATTATATATACTATATAAGCATATATAATTGAATATATGTATATATCCTATATACCTGAATATTTTTATGTCTTTAAAATATAGTAAACATCTTCAAAATATATTACATGTAATATATTCTATAGTTCTACGACTTATTTTGAGAGATTCAAATCCATTTTATGACATTATGCTTGTAGTATTGAATGTTTTTTTTTTACTAATGATTTTTTAGAAGCATTTTATGGCATGTTGTAAGACTATAGAAAATCAGAGACTGCTTCAACTATGTCAATTTTTAATTGGTGGAATAACCTTTTCTTGTAATATAATCTATACAATTCTAATTGCTTTAGAGATTGCACTTCTAAATTGAACTAGGGTGATAAAATACATACATTCACAATGGTAAAAAATAAGGCAGTAAAACTAGACAATTATCTGTAAATACATAAAAGACTGACTCTCGTATGACTCTTGGAAAAGAAATGAATCGTTTTGTTTCTATGAAGAACAATACAATTGTGAAAAATGAATCTATGGCAACATATCATTAAACTAAATTAAACTGGAAAGGTGGAATTCCAAAGCATTACTGATAGAAAAATAGCCTTAATAATAAAATATCTATAGCTATATAGGCATTAAAGAGTCTTTCTTTCTAAAAAAAAATTGTTATTCTTCCAGACATATTTTTGCTTTCTACATGACTGCTCATCTAACACAAATTTTTAAATAATAATAACACAAAATTTTGTGTATATAGATAGGTAGATAGATAGTCTGCTATCCTGCTTACACTTGTAATCTCAAGGACTCTCTGGAGGCTAAGGCAGGCAGGAGGACTGCTTAAGGCCAGAAGTTTGAGACCAGCCTGGGCAACATAGTGAGATTCTTTCTCTAAGTTTTAAAAAATAACTAGATGCTGTGATTCCTGCCTGTAGTCCCAGCTCCTTGAGAAGCTGAAGTGGGAGGATCCCTTAAACCCAGGACTCTGAGGCTGCAGTGAGCTATGACCATGCCACTGCATCCTAGCCTGAGCAACAAAAGCAAAACCCTATCTCTAAAATATAAATACATACATATATAATACATATTTAAGAAAATACTTGAATTAATGTTGCCTTTAAGATAATTTTTTATTGGCATTTACATCCATTGAATAAGTATGTGTTGAGTATCTTCAGGACAATCACTTATTACCATAGACAGTTCAAAAATACTTATTGAACTCCTACTGTATGCCAATCACATTATTAGGCATGAAGATTTAAAAATGTGCTTACCTCAGATGGGTAGAAATATGCATCTAAACACATAAAATCATACACTGCAACAATTACAGTAATAGAGATATACACAAGGTTCTATGAACACACCTAACTACCAAGAAGAGTAGGGAGGAGAGTCAAGAAAAGCTTATTGTATGAAGTGAAACCTAAACTGAGGAGAGGGATTGAAAAACAGAGAAAGGGTTATCCTTCATGTGCCAGCAAAGCTCAGAGTAAACAAAGTCAATAAGGTCATATAACACAGCATTTTCCAAAGAAACAGAAAGATGTTTAACTGGAATTTGGTACACAAGAATGAATGAAAGACTGATTCCTTAAGGAACCTGAGGAGCATAAGCAACGGGAGTCAAAAGATTTTACTAAGGGAATGACATGGTATATCCTTCAAGTTGCTTGTTTTGTGGAAGAATGGCTCAAAGGAGTGAGGGATGCGGTTTGCACACCAGTTAGGACATCTTTGTAAAATCCACATAAAAGATGTTGAATGGACACATTAGGGAAGTGGTATCAAGAAAAGAGGATGATTTCAGGATATACTTAGATGTAAAAACTAGCAGAACATTTTTATATTTAGATTTGGGAAGTAGCCATGAATGGCGAATAATTTTCAAACTAGGAATTGTTGAGTAATGTTGGTGCTGCACATTACCAAATAACAAAAAGGGAAAAAGAGACAAGCTTCAGGATGGATACGACTATTTCTGCTTTGGACATGTTAATACAAAATGTCTGTGGAGTGTTGTTTTTAAGATGCACAAAAGGAGTGTTGTTTGTGTGGATCTGAAGATTTGTGGGCTTATTGAGTTAGAAGATTGTATGTGCTACCTAAGACTGTGATAGTGGATGATATTAACAAGGAAAAGTATGTGTGTAAGCAGTGTTTAAAGGATGAATCCATGAAGAACACTAGCCAATCATTAAGATGAACTGTGGAAGAAGAGACCAGTCCTAAGCAGTTTATTTAATAGTTAAAAAAAAAAAAAGGAAATATAGATGTTCATAAAATTTAAGGAAGACAATGAAACTCAAATTGGAAAATGGGTTGGAAGCAAGGGACTAGTCTTCAAAAGAAATTGTAGCCGGGCTTGGTGGCTCAGCCTGTAATCCCGTGCTTTGGGAGGCTGAGATGAGTGGATTGCTTGAGCCCGCAGGTTCGAGACCTGCCTGAGCAACTTGGCGAGACCTCATCTCTACAATAAATCAAAAAACTAGCCGGGCGTGGTAGTGTGCGCCTGTAGTTCCGGCTACTTGGAAGGCTGAGGGGGAAGGGTCGCCGGAGCCCAGCAGGTCTAGTTATTTTTTAAAACTTAGAGAAAGAATCTCACTATGTTGCCCAGGCTGGTCTCAAACTTCTTAGTGTGCGCCTGTAGTTCCGGCTACTTGGAAGGCTGAGGGGGAAGGGTCGCCGGAGCCCAGCAGGTCTAGGCTGCCGGTGGCCGGGAGCGGCCACTGCACTCCAGTCTGGTGACAGAGTGACACTCCAACTCAAAAAAAAAAAAGAGAAAATGTTAAACTTAGAATGGTTTTAGTTGTGTCACAGAGACAGAAGCTACATTTCATTAGTGGGTGCAGACAGTATCTACTCAGGATATTTGGACAAGGTAGTGAAGAAATTGAAAGAATTCCTATCTTAACTAAAATTGGTTCACTTCATAGAATGACATAAGGCAGATATTAAATTTTTATAGGATTTTTCAATAGTTCTTATTTTCTATCATTTTATTTCACATTAGCAAAGTACAGATTTTGTATATTTTGTATTACATTGTTTTTGTGAGGGAATCTGTTTATTTATTCTGTATTCTACAACAGGGAGAATCCTGACGAGAGTGTCACCATCAAGATAAGTAATGAGAGGGGTTTTTGTAGGGAAAAAAAAAAAAAGAAGAAGCCATCAGCCAGCTCCAAATTTGACACAGTCTTATAGAAAAGAGTTGCTTGCCCATCTTAGCCCATTGAATCTCTTTCCCAGAATTGTTGCTTAAAAGAAGGAACTTTAAGAAGTTAGTTTTTTTCTTCCAGGAAACATAAAGTCATCGTAAATTTAGACAAGAAAATTTTTTAAGGTTCACTACAAATGACAACAGGATCTCTGCAGCCTCAGGGATTTCCTTATTAAATTCGTGAAAAGACATGGACAGGAATGATCAAAGGAGATGTCCAAGAATGTTCAAATGAATAAAACTTGATTCATAAGTTCCAGAGAACTTCTCTCTCTCCCTCTGCTGTACACAGCTATACGACTCTTCTACTCATTCAAACCAGAAAATCAGACTGTGTTTGTATAATCAATGCTCAATGAAGTTACCATTTTTGGTGCTCTTTTTACCTTTTAATAGAGACATATTTTTCTCTGATATCAATTTGATTTCTCCTGAAGTAACTTCTTTACTATTTCTTCTAGTATGAGTTTGTTGAAGGTGAATCATTTTCACTGTCAGTAACTCTGAAAAAGTCTATTTCACTTTTATTTTTTGAAAGGTATTTTCTCTGAGTGTAGCATTCTGGTTTTTCCTTTTGGAAGTTTGAAGATATTGTTCCATTGTCTTCTTTTTTCCTGGTTTCCAAGAATAAATTTGTAAATATGCTTATATTTACTCTTCTGTATGCAATGTGACTGTATTCTTTGACTCTTTTTATGATTTTCCTTATTTTTTTGAAATTTGATTATAATGAGCTTTGGTGCATTTTTTTTTCATTTTTCATGTGTTTGAGGTTCATTGAACTTCTTGGATCTGTAGATTTGTAGTTTTCATAAAATTTGAGGATTTCTGTCTCTCTCTTTAAGTCTTCCTGCTATTCCTTCCCTCCTTTGAAGATTCTAATCACACACATAATGCCCTTAAAAATGTTACACAACTCATTGATGCCTTTTTCATTTTTTTTCTATTTGTGTTTTATTTTGGATAGTTTCTATTTGTCTTCATATTCACTAATAATTTCTTCAGCAATGTATGTTCTGCTTGAAATACTATTCAATATATTTTTCATATCAACAATGAGATTTTTTATCTTTAAAGGTTAATGTGAGTTTTTCTTAGAAAATATTTTTACGTCTAATATTTTGAACATATGAAATCCAGTTACATTAATTGTTTTAACTTGTTATCTTTTAATGCTAGCATCTATATCAATTCTTGGTTGGCTTCAATTGATTGATTATTTTTCTTTCATTATGGTCGTCATTTTTCTTCTTCTTTGCAAGTCTGGTAATTTGGGTAGGTGCCAGACATTGTGAATTTTACCTTTAGAGTCGCTGGATGTTTTTGTTTTTCTGTAAATATCATTGAACTCTTTCAAGGAAGTAGTTAGTTACTTGGAAACAGTCTGATCATTTTAGGTTAAATGAAACTAGAACAGTGTTTAGTATAGGGGTAATTATTTATCACAACTGAAGCAAGAGTATTCTGAGTACTCTACCCAATGTCTCATGAATTATGAGGCTTTTTATTTTAGTGTGGTTGTTGAGAACATTCACCATTATCAGTCTGTGTAGGTATTGTTAACTCAAGTTTATCTCTGGTTCTTTGTCAGGTTTGGGTGGGTACCTCATTTAATGCCCTGATTGGTGCTTTTTTGAATACTTTGCAGATCTCTCCCTCTCTCTCCCTCTCCCTCCCTCTCACTCCTTCTCCCTCTCCCTTCCTCCCTCCTTCCCTCCCTCTTTCTCTCAGCAACTCTTTTCTGATACTCTTCTCTGAATACTCTAGCTGTTTTGGTTTTCTCAGACTCTCAGCTCCAACTCCTCAGTTCCCTCAACTTGCACCATGGCCTATACATTCAATATAGAGCAATTATAGGACTCACCTTGTTTGATTCCCATCTCTACGGAATTATTTGGTGTCTAATATCCTGAACATTGTTGTTTCACATACTCTGTCTAGTTATTTGGTTGTTTCAGGTAGAGGAATAAATCTGGTTTCTGTTACTCTATTTTGAGTGGACAGAAATTAAAAAGGAAATATTTTAAATTGATTCATTTTAAGCTATTTAAATTACCAATGGAAAATGAAGATAAATACAATAATATTTTAATTTTGATATCTATATTCTTTCATTTCCCGTCACATTTCTGGGTTCATTGACTAAGAACTCTCTTTTATTTTATTAATCCTGCCTGTTCAGGAAAATATGAAGCACAATCAAATCATCCATGCAATGTTTTTTGTTTTGCTTTAGAATTTCTTATTGCTTCAAATTGTTTTACATAAAGTATTTTTTACTCAAAATTCATCTAAAATTTGTCAAGCTTTCTCAGAAATGCTCTCTTTATTATGCAATATTTACAAGAAAACATGATAACAACAGTGATACAAATATATTACCATATAAATTAAGATGTGAGAAGTTTTAGTATCATTCAAATGTAGCTTTCTGGCATTTGAAAATGTATTTAATTCAAGTGGAAGTCATATCTCTTACATCTTGGGATTTCAAATGGGATATAAGTGACTTTGAGCTTCTGTTTCAGTAACACTTATGATGTTTTATTTCTTTGGAGTTGCATGCCTTTAAATTAGTTTGATCTGTAAGCCCTTTGAAAAACAACCACTTGCAAAGTCCTTTCTTTGAGGGTGTCCAATTAGTTTGCTTTGCTGAAAATAAAGTTATTGTGTAGTAGTTTTCAGGGCAAATAGAAGTTTTATCCTACTGAAATTTCTTTTTGGGCTCTTATATTAGAATTAATTTAGTATGATCAGTGCTTGAGATGAAAATATATTTTGATGCATTTGGAAAGACTAGAGCAAAATTTCCAAAAACATTAAATTAATATAGTGTTTGTCTTATATTGTTGCTTAATTTTTGCATCATATACGAAGAAAATTTTTAGCATTTATTTTAATGCTTTACTTACTTCATAGTGTATTCCAAATGTTTCCCAAAGTTAAAATATAGAGACATTATGAGACACAGAATACTCTTTAAATGTTCTTAGTTTATGTAATAGTGATTCTACAGATTGTCTACTTAAAAATTTGAAAATAGGTTTTGAGATAATTAAAATACAAATACTTAACATGGAATAGGGACTGGAAAAGAAATTATATTATTCTCATTATATCATGCTGCATTTATGTTCTAAGAGTAATAATAATAAAAATATCGACTTCATTAGTAGACATTGCATGCTTATGTAGTATATTTGACATTGTAAACCAAATTCCAGGTCAATTATGTAGATTTGATGATGGCTCCTGAATTAACCATGTAAAACATTTTCCAATTGCAGCTGGCAATATGATCTATTTCTTTCTGTCTTTCCTACCAGTCAAAATCTCATGCTAAAATTTTGGATTAGAAGCTTTAACTACCAATTAACATTTATCAAACAAATTGAATGGGTAGAGTCTTGTGAAGTTCAACTCACTGTTTATTTGGGATAGTTTCTCCAGGGAATTAATCCAGGCTACCCATTTGGTGTATTAGGTTGCTTCTCTTCAAATTTCTTTTGTAATGGTTGCAGACAGTTCAGTTATTTGTTGAACCGTTAATAAAATAAAGGTAATATTAATAATGTTAATACCTATTTCAAATGTAATTACAACCTGAAGTTTTTCAAGGTGATATACACTGTCAGTTTTCAATCTACATTCTTAAGTTTTTGCATTGCCTTAGCAGTAATGATCAGAAGCGATTTGTCTTTTGTCAGAAAGAAGATATGTTGTAAACATTTGCAGATGGCACCATTAACAATGATGTCAAATCACCAGAAGTACACTGTATTCTTTGATTCTTCCATCACTTTTACTCATTAATGCTACTTTCTCCTTCTTTTCTTACTGAGAGATTACATCTGAACACAAGTCTTAATAGCATCATCTATATCCCTATATTGACATCTATGTTTCTATGCTTTAGAGCATTATAATGTATGTAAGAAAGTTTCAGTGGATGAATTGAAACAATTTTGTGTGGTATAAAATTAAACAGAAGTCTACATACTTTAAAAAAATTGCCATTTGAATTTACCCATCAAGAGTTAATTTTCTGTTTATGCAGTATTTCTTGTATATTAAGGTTGCTGAATTTCATGCAAGCACTATGAAAACTTTTACATTTTAAAGTTGTCATTTTAATTATGGGAGACCATTCTAAATAATATCAGTCTGATAGTATGGGAAGAATAAGTTTTGCATATTTTTAACCCTCTTTCAGAAGACCTACTCTTTCAACATTTTCTCCATGGGTATCTAGATGCCCTAAATTCCTTCCTTAAGTCAATTAAACCAGTGTATTTCAGAAGTAGTGAAGAGGAAAGTAATGTAGTTATGTCTCTGTAGTGTAATAGTAGTCAGAATCATGATGAAATGTCATACAAATATGACATGTTTAAACTTTTTGAACTAGAGAGTCTTTCTTCTCAAAGTGAATATAATTCAGAATTTTTTTTCATTGTATAAAGATCACATCTTCCATGTTGAAATACATCATATTTTAATGGACTGTTAGAGTTGCTCATCTTTATATTCCAGAAGGAGTTGTTTGTCAACAAAGATTTATTTTTACAAACACTTGAAAGTTTGGTTAAGACATTGATTAAATTTAATACCAAAGCATTTCATTTCTGTAACCCACTATGTAAAAACAATACAAGAAAATATTCTCTCTCTAGATTTTAGTCTAGATGCCACTTATATATCTATTGGAATCTATAAAGTTTAATTACAGTACTTCAAAGGTAGAATTGTAGTAGAGTTCAGAGCATAAGGAGAATAATGCAATCAATATTTCTCTGTAAAAGTCAACCAGTTAATAAACAATCTGTATCTTCTCAATTGCATAACTACCATGGAAATTAAAAGGAAACAAACAAACATACTCTGCAGGGCATCCCTTTTTTTTCCTGTTCAAAAAAGACCTGAGGAAGACTATCATTTCTCTGGCCTATTGGATTAGATCTCCTATCATCACAAAATTACTAATAAATATTAAAATCACTAATTAGACTGTAGGAAGAGTTTTACCGTCAGAGATTATTTCTATCATAGCAGCAAATACTAATTTCCTGGTTTATTTCCACACAATGTCTAAAACTCTTGCTATGCTCCCATAGAAAGAAATCAACTTACTTTATTCAATGGCAAAATGTATTATCAATATTTGTAAAGGTAAATGTAAATGATAGATGTTCAAGTTAGCCAACTTTTATTACCGCACTATTCATCCATTTAATATCACAAGGGATGAAGTATCTGTATCAGGGAATGTTCTAGGCACAGGCAGCCCCTGGACATATGGCCATATGATATTTGTTGATTTATATTTTTGCGGTTTAGCCGACTACACAATTACACTCAACATATTGCCAGCAGGCAGGCAGCACATATATTAAATTACATCAGTCAGTCTACTTCCTGATGTTTACTGCAATTGTTTCCCAACACACCCTGTCAATATGACCACAAAAGTGGCTGTCCTTCACAATCTTTTTGCTTCAGGGCTTTTGTTTTTAGCACAAGCCTAGGTCTTGCCTTGTGAATTTGATCAAGCTGCACAGGGAGCCAGGAGGAAGGGACAAAAAGGAAATTAATAGAAAAAGGAGGATTGTTGACAACTTTAAAGGCAGTAGTAGAAATTTTGAAACGGTTTGAGCAATGGCAGGATCATTGTAACTAAAATATAGCTTCTGGGGGAAAGCAGCCTTGAAAAGTTTAAGTTGATTTTGATGACTCATATGTTTTTGTTTTGACTTTTTAATATAATCCGAGCATTTTAGATGACTCCTTGTTGCCTGTAACAAGACCTTACTAAGTGGAAATAATTGTATATTTTAAATAAGAAAAAATGTGGATAATTCTAAAAAACTATTCACCTTTACATAACTAAGATGGGAAATCCTTGTACTCCCAAGCTTATTTCTCCAGCATCTTTCCCAATGAGGATTATGACTTCAGCTTCATCTGTGTAAATTTCAAGTGTGAGCAAGTACAGGACATTGGAACCTACTCTTCTTAGACTATGGCACATCTTACTTCCCCACCAAACGCATGGAAATGCAATCTCTTTATCTTTTCCATGGCTATATTACAAACCCTGTATTGTATATTGTACTCTACAAGATGTGTTTACTTCCCTTTCATTCCCATTTCCCATATCTATCTTTTAAAATTAACATTCTGGATGACTGAGGAGGTTTCCTCCTTACTATGTCAAATTTTCCTGACTAAAACATTCTTTCTCCTTCCTTCATCCCAGAATTCAAACACGACTGGAAGGCAGAAATCTAGCCTTTATTCCACTCAATCACTTAAAAATACCTGCATAAAATAAAAATTTAGTACAACAGCAGCACTCCATTTTCAACTAACAAAGTATTAGTCTTGTGGGGAAAATGAAAAATGTTTGGTTTTATGGAGGCAGACTGACATTCAACATGAATCTTTGTGTTCTAACTTTCTCCAAGATATTCCATTCATGTTATTTTGAGAAGACTCAGCATCATATGGCTGAAACTAAAAAGGAGGTGGGAATAACTATTGATATATTCTAGCATGGATTATTTATAAGATAAGAAGCAAAGAAGGAAATACACATCCCAAAGATTTAAAAACCCACTAATAAAAACAAGGAAATACCTTCTCACAGACAAATTGCTGATAGTAGCAATTCAAAGACCTTAAAGAAACATGTGCTCCAAATAAGTGTATATAATAATTACTTGAAATGTATTCATCTCAGCCTAATTCACAGTAACAGAAAATAATTTTAATGTCTAACAATAATAATAGTGATTAAATAAATTATATCCATAATTGGAATATTCTGCAGCTGTTAAAATGACTTTCCTTTTTCCATATTGTTTAAATAAATGGTTGTAACCATTGACTTTAAAAAAAAATTCTTTTTCATGGACCTTGTGTTTTAAACAGTCCTTTGAAGGTATTTTAGCCACTTCCCAGATACCTGCACAGGCAATACTCTAATTAAAATGGAAGTCATTGTTTCCAGATAGCCAAAGTAATCCTTCATTGCCTATCTAAGGACTGAGAATTGGGTCAACAGCTAAGTTGGTTCTAAATATTTGAACTCTAGCTGCCATTTTGTTTCATCTTCAGTGATACAGGACAGTCTAAATGTTTTTCAAAGCGATGGCTTTGAACAATCTTTATTGACATGCTTATCTCCACATAGATAAGCAGGAAACTGCCTTTATAAAAACTAAATATATTAATAAAAACTTCTCAAACATTTCTATTAAGATGGGAAAATTCTTTTTTATCTTACAGAATATATTTAAGTGAGGGACAGGGATTCAATATGAAAGTTGACAACTAATATCTCTGCTTACTACTTGAAACTGTTCATTGATAAAATTATGACAACATATCAAAGAACATTGTATCAGTTTCTCAAAATTAGCCTAAGTTCTCTGAACATCATCTCATGTTTGCTTTTCAGCAGAGGTGTCCAAAAACAAACAAAAACGAAAATAAACAAATTTGCAATTGATAAAAATGAATTTTCACTCAAATTTATTATAATGAAATATGACTAGAAATATAATTTTTAAATATACCTATCAGCTTGATGTTAGAAACAGTTTTTTATTAAACTATTTTTTCTTTGGAAACACCAAACTAGTTGAGTCATTTTGATGTGCAGAATTTTTTCTAGGAATATAAATCACTAATGCATAGATTGCCTTTTACTATCAAAATAATTGAAAAATTTTTGGTGGAAACAAGGAATAATTTGGAGACTATAGAGAAAATTCTTAAAGTCCTCTTTCTGTAAATATATAATAATATAAAATTGCCTATTTTCTTTATACTGTCATAGTATCCAGAAATTAATAATAAAGGGAGTCTGATTTTATTCATTTACTCTTTTATTTATTTATTTTTATTATTATTATTATTTTTTGAGTCGGAGTCTCACTCTGTCGCCCAGACTGGAGTGCAGTGACCGCTCCCGGCCACCGCAGCCTTGACCTGCTGGGCTCCGGCGATTCTTCTGCCACAGCCTTCCAGGTAGCTGGAACTACAGGCGCGTGCTACCACGCCCGGCTAATTTTTTTTTAATTTATTGTAGAGATGAGGTCTCGCCAAGTTTCCCAGGCGGGTCTCGAACCCGCAGGCTCAGGCAATCCACTCATCTCAGCCTCCCAAGGCGCGGGACTACAGGCTGAGCCACCGAGCCCAGCTTCATTTACTCTTTTAATATTCATACTCTAAGCCTCAGTGCCCATCACTGTTATAGACACTGGAAATAAAAGATCTGTCAATAGATATCCAACATAATAGACTCATAAATATCAAAAGTGACATCATAAAGGAAAGTCATAAGGTAGTAGAGGGAAAATGAGGAACTATTTAATCTTTTTGCAAGAAATTAAACAAAAATTGTAAACCTTTGTTGTGGGCTTCAACAGACATAATACTGTTGAACAGAAACCTAGTTGATTGATTATTAAACTATTTCTAAGAAATTGATCTGGAAATCAAGCTCCACATTTTGGTTTGTTTCCTTCGTATTTGTAGCTCATTTTTGAAGGTATTCGAGGCCCTGGCATAGAAGGTGACATTGCCATCGATGATGTATCCATTGCAGAAGGAGAATGTGCAAAACAAGACCTAACCACTAAGAGTAAGTATCTTTTCTTGGATCGATTTAATGTGATGTTAGAGTAACATAATTATAAAATGAATATAAATTAATATATTCTATTTCTTTAAAGTATTTTTAGTTTGTTTATTTAGAAATTTCTTATACTTAAGACCCTATAGTTTTGAAGGTATTTTTAAATTTAATGTGTTAAATTAAACTGTAGACGTATTTGGCCTAAGATAAAAATAGAAGTCATTTTGGTTTAGATCTATGAAAGGCAAGCACATGCTTTATTTTTAATTAAAATTTTAAAAATATTTTATTTTATAATTTGTATTTCAAACAATTTTTTAAAAAATTCATTAAAATATTTGAGAAATCTATAAACTTAGCACACATTTTTATGCCATAAATATTTTTATTCCCCAGTTTATGAATACACTTCCTACATCTAATTTTGCCAAATATTTTAACAGATTCAGATTTATGAACAGTTATTTGGTTCACTTATATGCCCTGATTTGAATATTATGGTTCAATGATAGTCTCAAATTTTATGTTTTTCACTACAGGTCCATCTATTATTAGAAGAGGTATAAAACATATAATAAATAATGCATGGCCAGGCTTGGTGGCTCAGTCTGTAATCCCAGCACTTTTGGAGGCTGAGGCAAGTGGATTGCCTGAGCCCACAGGTT